>CAJDSM010066467.1:63-10762 GCA_903981925.1 Ostrea lurida | reverse complement strand
ACACTTTGTTACTTAGCACATGTACATATATTTCCCCCCATGAGACCAATTTTACATAACACGGTAAAAAGTAAATAATTTTTCACTTTTTTTTCAATAAAAACTTCATATAGCCTTTTTCCATTTTAAATTGTAATTTGAATATGTTATGAAGATCTTTTAGTATATTTAACGCGAGCTACTAAAAACAGGAAATTTATACTTGAATTTAACCACACGATCAGATATGTACATGTACAAGATTAAAGTTGTGTACTTGACGCCTAATTCGTGTCATTTTCTCGCACAAACTTGTGGATAGAATGCCGAACCAGAGCATTTCCTTTTCAATTTCTGGTGGTGAGCCACGATCTTCCAATTGCTTTAGAGATACATGTAGGTGTCGATATTTACAACATGTAAAATTCATCTACTCAGAAGACCATTTATCGACACGCTTTGAAAAATAAATTTTTTTATTTTGCTTTGTAAATCAAAATCATTGTTTTCATCAAAGAAAATTAGAATACATATATTGCTTAACATGGTGTGTACGACAGGCATGCATGCACGTGTGAAAGGATGTACAGAAAAAAGAACAAATATTTATTATTTTCAGACATCTTTCGATAGATTGTATTTATTCAGATAAGCAATGCTTAATATTAGGTCTGTTTTCATTTCATCTTCTATATGAATGTACACTATTTTCACAAAAGAAGCTAATATGATAAAACACCACCCTCATATAGACGCACATTTGGGTCGGGTGAGGGGGTGTTGCATGGTCATAAATGACAAAGTAATCACTAAATCCTACATTAATCTATTATATTTACACTCAGTTGAATCATTTTCTTTATTCCTTTGAAATCGACACGGCATGTACTCATCCAGTGCAAACTTTCAGTCACCTGTCCCGCGAGTTCCAATTATCATAATATGGAGCGTTCCAATGGCCAAAGGTTTGAACCTTGGCTGTCTCGTAACAACAGAACAAATGATCAACATTATGAATTTAGTACCTAAAAAAGTTAAAATAGTTAGAAAATGCTGACGAAAATATTAATCATGAACAATAAAGATGCTCTTCTTTGTTGGTGTATCGGTGATCATGAAGAAACTAGATGCAGAATAAATCTCCCAATAAATACCAACAAACAAAACATTTATTAATTCATATCTCGTACTTAAGGAAATTATTCTTTCTTGAAATTCGAGATTCTGTATACAATTCTGCGGATTTTTCTATCCATATAAAGCATGTGTGTTTCGTTACAAATGTTATCCGATTATCAATTTATCATATAAGGAATTTTATTGTTCACTCAAGAATAGATCAAATAAGGTGTAATTTTTGAATTTTATACGTTTAAAACTAAATGAGCTAGATGATAGAATAACCGCGTCTTTCTCCGCTGTCTGAATTCTCGGCCACTACATAAACTTATATTCAGTAGCATATTTACAGACTATATCTAACATAGCAAGAATGGGAATAGTTATTCTTTTTTAATCAGAAAACAAGGGTAAATTTTTTCCTTCGATTTTGCTATGTGCTTAGCAGTGATCTTTGCCCATACGATAGTATATTATATGGCGCGTTGCGACCTTAAAAAATTGGCAATAAAACAAATATGTATATAATTGCTTATACTCCCCCTTCCTGTAACTAGTTATTTAGACCCTGAACCTGTGCACACATTAGTAGATGTTGTATGTTGTTAGTAGACAGATACATGTCATGAATTTTCGAAGGTCCTGCCAGTCAAATGAAATGTGCTTTAGTCAACGCTTAGGTGAATGTGCTTCTCGTTTGTTGGCCCCCGTCATGTCTCAGTTGTGCTTTTTGTTTTAAGAGGTGGCAGCCCGGGGTGGTGCATGACATGTTCATTCTTCCATTCTTATTAAGCCACAAGATTATATGCCCAAACAAACCAAGGTAAGAATTTCCAATAAGCCTTGATCTTGGCCAATTTTAGTATAAACAAATATAATTTTTGAAGTCCAAACAAGTTACAGTGAGTATGGTCTGATGAAAGCACCTAATGCCAAAACACGAACTTGTGCAATGGACCGAAACAATTAAGATGTCCGAAAACGCAATTTCTGTCATGATTATTACTAGTGACCTGACCTTGCCAAATGACCTTAGTCCACTGATGGACACAGTATCTCATCATAAGCTTGACCCCACTCTGACCTTCGGTCAACTGTAAGACATCTGACCGTCTGCGCGTCACAACATACCGCATAGCGCGCCCGACGTTGGCCATCGGTTTGGTTCTCCATATTTTCCGCGTCTCTTGGGTCCCACTTTCCTTGTTCGTCTGGCGTCACAATTCTACCTGGAGCGTTCATTTCCGCAATCACCGGCCTCGGGTCAGCAAATTTAACCGGTCTCTGGGAGTCACAATTTAAATTGAATACTAGCTGGCATAGAGACGACATTTATTTGTTTAATGTTGCAACAATTTCACCTTACACATGCATTAATACATCAAATATCCAAACACTTTGATTACTTTATCAGTACACAGACGAGAGGTCCCGAGTTTTCTCGGCCCTTTGTTTGTATGCTCGTTTTTGGAACTTAATCAGTACACGAGGTCCGATTAGGGCTCAAGCCCGTGTTTTTGATATTGCTGTTTGGGGATTGCAATAGTACACAGAGTTCTGAGTAGCTTAACAGCCTTCTTTGTGTGGCTGTTTGGGACTTATATTCAGTACACAGAGGTCTAGAGTTAGGCTCAGCGCTTTGTTGTGCGCTGTTTGGGACTTACGAGATGATCACTGTCGTTATCTTCACGTTTCATTATGCCCAAATTGGTAAAACTTATATTTGAGGTTGCTTGAGATGTTTTTTTCTTCTGTATCTTAGTACAGTATCAAAATGGTGAGTACACAAAAGTATAAACGCAATCATAGTCCAAAACACACATACAAATCGAGTGTTTAGGGCAAACACGGACCTTCAACAAAACGAAGCTGGGATCAAGTGCATGGGGAGAAGCAATCCTCTGCTGAAACCGGTCACACCCCGATGAACCTGTAGTCGAAACCGAAAGTAAACGGGATTACCTCGTTCCAAGTCTATAGAGAAAATGACTACCAGATCTTATACAAAGGTATGAAACCAAATCAGTCAAATGATGACTATTAGTGATAATTTGTAAATCGCAAACACGGTCTATAGCACCGTAGAATTTGCGACGAATATTGACTTTAACCAGTTCCAATTAAGAAGTAATTTTAGATATATAATAGTGTCTATATCTAATTAAATTGTACCATTTGTCTTTACGCCTGCATTTGGAAAATTGGGCTGGTAAAAGGTGCGTCTCTTCTCTTGATGCTCAAATGTGTGTTTGCTATTTGGTAAAAAAATGTCAGAATGTAAGATAATATATTAGCGGTGATCGAGTCAAAATGAGAAAAGATTGATATTGTGTATTTCAATCAATAAATTTACCACGATCTATATTGTGAAATTATGAATAAGATGTGTATCCGTGATCCGTTAGTGAAATTATGAAATGAAATGTATGTACGACGATCTTAAGAAATTATAGAAAGTTGTATCGTGATCTTAGTGAAATATGAAATGTTGAACCACGGATCTTAGTGAAATTATGATGAAAAATGTTGACTTCTATCTTAGTGGAAAATATGATGAAATGTTTGAATTGACAATCTTATTGAAATTATGAGAAATGTTGTACCACGATCTTAGTGAAATATGATGAAATGTTGACTTCTATCTTAATGAAATTATGATGAAAAAGTTGAATTACAAATCTTAGTGAAATATGAGAAATGTGTACACGATCTTGTGTGAAATTATGATAAATGTTGTATTCATACGATCGAGTGGAAGTTATGATGAATGATACCGATTGCCTCGCCTCGTGCCAGACTAAAATCTTCCTATGGACCAAAAAAAACTCCAAGCAGATCCGATCATCAAATACTCAAAGACCAGCACTATTTCCATACCTGTAATGGATGGAGTTTCTGTCGAGCTGAAAATTGAACGATGATAAATCAGCAAACTATATTACTTCAAGAAGCAAATGTATAAATTCAACTATAAAATATTCTGATATCTGTTGTGTGTACTTCTTGTTTTTACATTAAACTCTTAATCTTATCGCATTCACCACTTTCTGACACTTGAAAAACCATTTCTTGGAGTTGTATACTGAGCGGCCCGCACAGCCACATTTTGATTGTATTTACTTACTTGGAATCATCAGTATGTTCGTGGGGACCAATGTTCGGGGATTCGTGGGTCACTTTTTACCCACGAATTAATATCCGACGAACATGTTTTATTTTCCTTTTAATCTTTATAAATGTCATGTCTTTCACATTACTCATCACGTATTTTGGTTCATTTTAATTTATCCTGTTATCCCTTTGTTAAATCTTTTGTGAACAAATGCAAGTACTTAGTAATTCTAATAAGGTAAAGGCAGAAAACGAACATGTGATCAATTTCGCAAGTCCCAAGATCGAATACAAAGAAACAAGAGTTGTGCAAATCACGAAACCCCTGGACACACCAAAGGGTGGGATCAGGTGTTCTAGGAGAGTAAGCATCCCCTGTTGACCGTAAAACACCCGCGTGAGCCCATTGTCTTGATAAGATAAACGGAGTAGTAATCAAGGCCGTAGTCAAATCAGTGTGTAAAAACCTCGAACAACTGCTATGAAACAACGACAACAAGCCTTTGACCCAACAGCAGCCATACTGGTAAACAAACAATCGTATAACGACCATTAAAATTAGTGAAATCTGCCTTTAAACGTGACATGGTGAAACCCGCAACAACAACTTGTTTGGCAAGTAGCCTGACCTCGATTCAAAAAGCTGATCATACGCAGAACAGGCTTTTGTGGTATCGAATAAGAGAAGGGATATACACAAGATATCAGGTAATGAATATTGAATACATGGGCATTTTACAAATTCGCAGTATGAAGTCAATGTTTTGGTGTTTTACTTTATCATCTACATAATTATTGAAAAAAATCTAGATTAAGAAAAAAGGCGTGTGTGGAATGATATGTGATTATTTTTTAGAATAATCAGAATGGCACTGAATACCCCCCCCCCCCCCCCCCCCCCACTTTAGCCCTTTTCCCTATTGTTAAAACTAGCATGATAAACTATCTTAATTTACAAAAATGTAAATTAAAGTATATAGCTTTATGCAAAGTTTTTTCACTATGATTTATTGTGTTTTCATCGCCTTTTTTTTCACATAAAAAGTCAATAGTGCAGTGGAATTTTTTTCGAATAAAGTTCCGTTTTTCTGTAACTATATACTTCTAACTCACGAAATCATATTCATTTTTTTTAGCCTAAGTGAAAAAATCGAGGAATGGCCATGTTGTAACTGAGCGAGGTAGAAAATTATAGGTGCAATTTTACGGTAAATTAAACTTTAAGTGTAACATAGACTTTGTATTGATAAACCCTTTGGCAGAATACGGAAACCTTTACTTACCATATTATGATTACTCCTAGGCTTTCTGATATCATTCTTCTAAACCTGTGCTTCGGATCTGTGATAAAAAAAAAAAACCCAGAAAACACTAGCTAATGTACTCTGTTGTCATTTATGACATTCTCTGAAATAACAGTCACTTCCAGAATGTACATAATTATGGCAATTAGCGTTACAAATTTTGGATTTGAAATTACAGCGATGCGAAGTACGAACTATCGGCCAGGTTAAAGCCGTAATATCGGACATTTCACATCAAGATCGGAAGTTTGCGCAAGTTGACTGCGCATACCTCATGAACATACATATCACACCAAACTCTTGTGAGAAATCTATGAAAATTTTATTTGATTTCACCAAGTCGTGTGCATCTTGCCTGATTATTTCCTGCAACATGAAAGTTAGTACGATAAAACTGATCTGCTTACCCTGATAATGTGTACTATTCCTCTATCTAAAGACTACTCAGTTAATATTCATTATTATTTACACCAAAATCCAAATCTTCGCATGTAGGCAGATATCGATCGTTTTCTAAAATAGTGAAATCTATGTTACGTGTATTAGCAGTGAATACAAGTTGTAACTACTCGGCTATTTCCGTAACGGAAAATGTCGAGCGTTCTCGATTGTGTGATGAAAACAGTCTTTTCTGGTCCAGTATACTCAGAAGCTTATTAAAGAAAGACTGCATTTTATATCATTCACGAAGAAAAATCATTTCCCAACAAGCAGTTCCACAATGTTTGTCTTCTGATATTTGTCAATGAATACCATTAGCATGAGAAAATGGCGAATTTCAAATTCTAACCATAGTCTAGGTCCGTGTTGCCCTATCACTACGATTTTGTATAGGTTTTTTGGATTGTGATTACTGTTTGACACAATGGTTAACTTCGCTTTTTATATCTATTGCAAAAATTACTCAAAAAATGTGAAGGCAACTATAAAGCGCAGCTTGAATAACTTTTGTTTTTAAAATATCAAACGTGGCTGGAAAAGATAACGTATACATTGTTGAAAAAAAAATTCCTAAGCCTGCATTCTTATGTTGTCTAGGGAAAAAACTGCTGAGAGCAGCCATGTTTATGTCCCCAAATATTGAAAAAGCGGCAAAACGTCATTTTTGTGATGTCAGTAATGGCCGGAACAAGTACCAGGTAGGGTTGCGGGTTAGAATAGGTTCCCCAGCATCCCCTTGCGCTGTTGTAAGATAAGAGGGCATTAAAATGGGGCGTCATTCGGATTGAGTGAGATTTCGAAAAAAACGAGGCCCACGTGTCACAGACAGGTGCGACACGATAAAGACCCCTCGATGCTCAATGGCCCTGAGTGCCGAGCATAGACCTAGAAATTTGCAGCCCTTTCGCCGCAATAGTGACGTTTCATTAAGAGTGAAATATTCTCGAGGTGGGGACGAAAACAGTATATCAATCAATCAATCAATCAATCAATCAATTAATCGTAACAAGTACGTTACTTTTAGAGATATTATCCGATTGCTTGGCGGTTCTGCCACAAAATTACGTTTCCAATTTTAAGCAATAGCAGCCAAATATCAATTTTAGCGAGCAATAAAAGCCCCTATCACATGGAGACTTTTTATGTCGCCTTCGGGGGTTAAGAAGTTATTTCCCATTGCTGGTTTTTCTTTCCTTCCTATGTTCCTATATCCATTTGTTTCACTGCACACTTCAATTATCACTTGAAGATCATTTTATCATGTAATATCCTGCACAATAGCCAACATGATTCTATTTCAACAGCGTTTTTTTTCCGCCTCTAGTGCATTGGATATGGAAGCGTGTATCAAAAAAAATGAAAAAGCTAGAGATATTAATTCTTTTGAATGACAGCATAACAATCACAATTATGTGTGATTTGTAGAAAATATAGAAATATGCTGTGGCAGTTTAAGAGCCTGCTGTTTAGATGGCCAAGATGGTTTGTCAGGCCAAAAAATTCTGGTAACGAAACTACATCCTTCAGAACAGAGGCAACGTGGAAATCATTTGCGACATTAGTCGTTGGTGCTTTACAGAAGTTAATATAGGCAAATATGTTATCTATATCGATTTTCTGCTTCTTTTTTTTTTTTTTTTAATTTTAATTTTTTTTTTTTTCGTAGCATGTTGTTCTTATTTGCCAATTAGTGCAATTATCCAAATTTCTCACAATTAAAAAAAGCGGGTATGACCAAAATACGTCGACTGATCGTTGTACATCCCTGCTGTAAAGTTCACCAGACATGGTCGGTCTATATGTTGAAATAAACCATAAGAAAAAGCGTATTTTTGGAAAATGATATCAACAAGCCTGTTAAATTTTCCAAAGCTAAGAATTCCAAACTATATCATCAATTTGGCCCCATTCAGTTTCTAGTTTTGCACCGAGCCACGAAGTATTTCAAGATATATTATATTTTTCCTCTAGAGAAACTGCACCTTATTGCCTTACCTTGCATCGTGCCTCCTAGGCGGACGGTTTCTCAATAAAGATTCCTGTAAACAAAGTTTAAAGTCTATATATATATGAACGGCAAGCAGGACGCATGCTACACTGCATGAATACAAGCTAGTAATTTTCTTTACAAGATTTCGACGCTCTATGATGGAAAGCAACCAACTACATTTTGAAAATACATCGACTTTAAATAAGACACATATAATTGCACGCGTGAACTTTGCAAAACTATGGACAATTTCCACCCTTGCTGGAGTCAGTAATTGTATTCACTCTTAGCCAAAATTCCATAGATTGCGTGTATTTAACCTTCAAGCACGAATTTAAGTTGGCAAGTCATCACGAAATTCGACCTTAGATTCTGTCAGTTTGATGATAATGTGACAATTCCTCTCTCCACGAAACAGTTTGATTTTTACTTAGGCCAAATGCCCATAAATTTTCCAGCAATCCTATTCTGTGCTCAGTCATGCAGTATTCTTCGTTAAACACGCATTTTCATTCGATTTATCTATTGTACATATTACGTTAATTTTCTGCCTTTTTATACTTGATTCACAGCACCTCGTTCCAATGCCATTGAGGTTGTATGCTCACTAAGGCAAACTGACTGCGTCATCAGAAGAAGGAGCCACTCTTTTGAAAACGCAGTTTATCAACTTGTAGTTATCTGCTGCGATTCATATATCATAGTTTTTCAGTTTATCAAGTGTGTGAGGGATTCATATCTTAAACTCAATGTGATTAGAAAATGTCTGAAACTGGTGTACACAGTATTACTAGTTTTATACCCTTTTTATGTTACCAAAAAAGGCTATTTTCGCGTAAAATGTCAACATTAACGATTAACGCTTGTCAGTTAGCTTCAGTACTTTGATTTTCCACATTTGTACAACTGTACATATCTTTCAAAGAAAATATAGCCATGTCTAAAAACGTTTTCGAAACTCATAAAGAGATCAACACAGTATATTATCTACTATTTAGAATCAAAACTGAATATATGGGGGTTTTTACCAATATGAAATTAACGAGATGAGGAGTGCAGCGTCGCAAGTGAACACAAAGGTTACAGGACTCTATGCAATTTTAACCCTTCTTCAAACGTTGGAAAAATTATCATATTAATAACCTAATATTAGGTTCTTGGACATACTTAGAGTTTAGTGTTTTCCTTTAATGATGAAAAAATAAATAGCAAAAGAGCAATAAGCTCTTTGGGGAGAAAAACATATGTAAAGATAAACCTATTTGATAAAAACTCACGTATGATTGGTCAGGGCCGTATTAGAGAGGAGGGCGCTTCATCATGCCAGCGTCTAACATTCAAACAGGCTACTTCTCGAGGAACAAAATTATCACAAATTTTCGAAAAGAATCTGGTTTGACTGAGCATTTGAACTCTATATTGAACCTGATGGAGAGGCACTTGAACGTTTTGCACTTTCTCTTTCAAGTTTAGAGTTTATGCCATTGTGTTCCAATTCTCAAATGTTAGACTAGTTGCTTACTTTGCAATTTGCCACTGTGTGTATATGATATTCATGCTATGTCTTTTTGAAAAAAAGAAATCATGTACTCAAATGTAAATGGCTAATTCTGGATTATACCAATTTGTTTTAATGCAGGGAGATTTACAAAGAGAAATCAGCTGTATGCTAATTCATTATTCGATGATAAGATAAACTATTGATCATTAATAATTTATGTACATGTTATAATGTGACCATGAACCTGCCACCTTAAAAAATCATACCCGAAAAGACTTATGACTATCACTGGCGAGCAGAGATTTATGACTGTCACTGGCGAGAATTTATACGGTCACTGGCGAGAGATTTTATGAGCTGTCAACTGGCGAGGATTTAGACTGTCAACTTGGCGAGCGCGTGGGGAAGGAATCATAATTAAATGCATATGTCTTGGACTTTCTGTCGAGTTTGTTACGCCGTCTACGATAATCGGAGTAGTCTTATAAAATGGCGTGCCTGTCACTTTACTGTGCGTACATTTGTGAACAATTTTTCTTGGCCTTCATAATAACCTTGAACTCATATGAACATTTTTCTAGCATCAGTTATAAACATTAAAAGAAACATTAGTTCTTAAAAAGAGTTTATAATTGATTCTATATGCTCCTCACTTTTTTTCCCTTCGGATAGAATATGTTCTACGCTTGAACAAACCCGTTTAGGTGGAAGAAACCTTTGGGTGAGGTTGTTTGGAAATTTTCCTCTTGCATACGAGTACCCCAGCAATTTACAACACAATCATTGCGCAAATTTACAGATGACACCACACTTTTGATGATTTTTTCCCCCTCCCAAAATAAGATGGAAATGTACATGACCTTACCACTAGAATAGTTATGCAGCCTTTCCTTCAGTGTGGGAGCTACATTCCCAATCAATAGATGTTATAATATATCCTTTACAACACGAACAATGGTAGTCGGCGAAAGCTTATTTATAATTCCGTCCAAGCGAGGGAATCTCGATTGTCCTCCATACGTTTTCTGTCCCAATGTCACGTGAGGGACTGCGCTAGGTGAGTGGGTGCGAAGTGTTCGTTGTTTCATTCACTCTGTACATGGTATTGCTGCCTCCTGTTACATATTCAGAGATTAGCAGAGGAAAACTTTCAACCATAGTTTCGTAGATTTTATATTATCCTTGCACTTCGGTCGAAGTTTTCCAAACCATTAAATACAGGACATTCCTAGAACCACCCGAATATCCGTCCGA
>CAJDSM010066462.1:0-22105 GCA_903981925.1 Ostrea lurida | reverse complement strand
GACTGCGTGGTACCGAAAAGCAATGAGATGTGTACAGGGATAAGTGAACAATACTCTCTAAGAGCAATCCTGTACAACCGTGCGGGTGTTGAGTACTGAGTAATTTGTTTCGAGCTGGATCAATTCCATTGTTCGGTAGCATGTGCCATTGTTCTGCAATCATATTCTAATGTGTTTACTTGCTATGAACCCATATCAATACCCCATTCCGATAGGACCGTTTCTCTGGGGATGTGTGGTCATTCAGTGAAAAGCTACATGAAACAGTTATAATTAAATGGTTTATTTGAGTAGGAAGTAAAATAACGTTTCTGATCACATTGTGATAAGTCTAAAAAGGGCGACTGTATTAACACATTGTGTATACACCGTAATCATTAAAATACAAAAAACAAGTATTACCAAAAAGCTGAGGTGTTAGTGGGTCAAGCCCACGACTGCACCGTCCGGACAAAAGCGAAAGGTAAGGAATTCAGGTGCCATGGAGGAGTACAGCCATCCTGCTGCTACGGATTCACGACCCGCTGAGCCTTATGTCGATAATAAAGTACCATACGGGGATTACCCGTAGTCAATCCCAGTGATGGAAATGGACAGTTCTAACAAGGATAATGAAAACAAAATCAAGATGACAACTATATGATCGAGTGATAATTTGTTAATGGAAAGACAAGGTCATGTAAGTAGGACGTAAGAATTGCGATAAGGTTGATGATTTTGAAACGATAGAATCTACGTGTTATAATCTCTGCATAGAATTGCAACTGTTTCTGATGTAGTAGTTTTGGCTCCTACGCTTAGTATAAAACCCCAAATATACGCTAATGAGCCATAGTTCTTGGCTTGATATACGAATCGTCATTAACTGTAAACTGTATAGCGGAAATCGATATTCTCAGTTCCTACTCAATTACACTACAACAAAAAATCAAGATGGCTTCACTATGGTAGTCACCAGAGTAGTCCACAAGATTATCACCGCAATATTGCTCTTCTCTCACTATCACTAAGGACCGCACATCTACTGGATACACATTGTGCTCTCACCGCCCTTCAGATGGAGGCTCAGTTTAGATTCGCCAATGCGACATATAAATTTTAGTCTGTGTATTCTACGTTTCCCACATGCCTGTGGATAATAGTACGATATTTTTGTTAATATCGATTGGTCTTTCAATTCATTGCTTTAATCACAAGCATGGCTCATACCGCCGCTTTCCAAATCGACACACTAGATCTTCCCTCAGAGAACAAGGTCACGTCTGTGAAATCTTGAGATAGTCCGCGTCGATGCGCAGAGAACTGTATATGAAGTCAAGTTGTTCATACCACCGCCATTTATAATTCATCCAGATGTCACATATTAAGCTGCACTAAGAAATTTGTTACACCCATAGACGTAATAAAGCGGGATGACTATGAGTTACCAAGTGCTCGCACACTTAAATAACGCACGTCGATCACGCATATACTCTGCCGTTGATTTCTAAAATGATCGAGCAGACTCCTACAGATACATCTGTCGAAGGAAAATCTAGTCAGTTCACATGGACCAGCATAGCAGTAAATTTCACTATTGAAAACTGTCCTGTTTGATCCGCTAGCGAATTACACTGATCTACATTACTAGCAAATCCTTTCTACTTTCAAAATCGTTTTGATATTATCGAATCTGTGGTTTTACCACAAAATTATTCTATGGCAGTAGCACCTCGGCTATAGTTAAGGATGATGGCAGGGCGGTTTTGCGTAGAAGGTGCGAAGGAGTCCCAGAACTAATTATGAGTTATTTTCTTCAACGGCACGATTGAATCAGGTCGGAAAGTTTACATCTGATCTACATTGAAAACTTTTGGATATTATATTATTACTACATAAACATGGACAGAGGAATTCTATTGATTGTGACGGGATCAAATCGTCGCCAAGGCTCAAAGGTCCAGTGAGTGAGAAAAATTCCCCAAAAGCCAATAATTTGCAAATAGCTGAAAATATATTCTTAAAGGTTTTCCCCGAGGACTGATAAGTTTCAAAAGCTAATAAGCGTTAATCTACATCGTCTAGAAAGTTCCTCAAGTCACTTGAAAACTTGTCTAGGAGGATAGATTTGCCTTCTCATTGATTATGAGCTAAAGAACCCTCATATTACAGGAATGTTGTGCAGAGGATAAAATCAAGTCCAAGGTGCGGTCACAGCCCTTTGTACTGTATAAAACTCCTTGCAGAAGTTGCCTCACAAATATGAGGTTTTCCGGGACAATACTCGAATAAGTTCTTAACATCTGCTATCTCAATTGAGAAAGATTGTGTCATTGTGGTGAACTTTGTTACTATATCATCTAATAAGAACCCTATTCGAGTTCTCATGTCAGTTCGACAATAATTTCAGTGCAATTAGATAACAATGTAGGGCGTCACTATAAGCCAACATGATACGAGCATCAGAATGACCTGTACAAGAGTCTCTTTAATGTTCATATCCATGAACTTTCTACTCAAATAAACATTCTTTGTTAAAGATGTAGTTACACAACAAGCTTGGGTTAATTGAACGTTGATATTTTAGAGCATATCATAAATACACCGGATATCAAATATTATAACACCACCGGCCTAATCATTGACCATACCCTTGTCATAGAACGATATTTCTTCAACATGATTAGTCACTGATATCAACATAATCTTTACTCGAAAAACATTTTATTAAGCTCCATGGGTCATAACAAAACTAAAAATGTTAGTTTAACTTACTCAACGTCTATGATTACATCCGGTGGGTTATCATTCTCCTTTTTCGAAGAGTATATAGTGCGAAAGGAACTGGCCCTCTTATCGAATTGAGACCATGAGGAAAAAATGAGCGTCTCAACGGGCACCGCTCTCGGGAAATTTCTACTGTCCTTCCACTATGCATGGGTTGAGGCATCTCTTTGTGAAACTAATCGCTCTGTCAAACGAGGCGTCAGAGTTGTTTCCTCTGGACTACATGTTTTTTTACGCCAAGAGTGAGTTATCAAAGCTGTCTACATCTAGGCACATAATCTTATTGATCTCATTCATTCATCTCGGTCTCGCTAGGTCTGACCGTCCTGAACACCACGCTACTTGGCATCGACTTTCAGGGATGCGAAGATTAAGTATTACGAGAGGGAGGCTGAACCTAAGTACACACTTAGAGGGTACGACACAAGAGTATTATGGATATATTTGCTGTTTCTTATGAGTGGCAGTTTGGTGTAACGTATAATAATATGAATATATTGTAGGATTTGATAATATTATGTGGGAACCTCAAGTGTATGATGATGTTTCGTTTAACGTACAATATACAAAATACGAGGGTTTGCACTAATATTCTACTCAATACGATTCAGAAATTCAATTAAAGAGAACTCACACCCGAACAGAGAGTAGAAGGCATACAAAATTCAGTCGGTTTCCATGGACCTTTACAAAAATAGTATTGAACTCGAGAGGGGAATTTCCATCCCCAAATGCTTGTATATATTGGTATATAATCTCTCGATATCTAATTGGCTTGGTCATAATTTTAATTGCTCATGTAGTAAATTGATAACATCTATCTCGTCACTGCCATAAGAACTATGACACTTTATAGTTTAGATAATACGATAGCTACTAAATGATATATGCATGTTATTGTTATTGCGAATATACGGTGGCATAGACCCATCAACACAATATCTGTAATGAATCGTATGCGTAGTTTTTTGGGTTATTCACTATTATCTTCGGGGACGTAGTTCTAATGATGATATCTTGACTTGTGCATCGCATCAATTGATTTGGGACCACTTCTAATTGTGACTCACGTCTTTCAAGAATCGAACCAATTTATAAATCTCGTCATCTATTTATATTCTGTTACAATTCTGCGAGATATTATCAAGTAGACAGGATGTTACCCTATTTTTTACTAAAAGTCTTTTTTGACTAGACATCATAAGTGAATAATCTCTCAGCGCTGCTGATATAACTCCTTGCTCATCAGTGGTAGCCTTTTATAGCTCACATACTAGCTCTCTCACTCACGATATACTTTAATAAAGGGTAATTACGCCCAAAACATATGTCTCAAAAGACAACATCATCCTGTCAGCTACTAGCTAGTAGGATTGTACGTCATTGGCAGCAACTTAAGGGACAAACAATTGCATGTCTGTGGCCAATTATTTGTAGATTAGTAGTAATGTTGGAATACTCAGGACCATTAAAGAACAAATCACAAGCTGCGGGGGATGATTAGGAACAAATTATAGGATTTAAGGCCATTATAGATATAGATAACTTCTTTTTTTTCTCTATGGTAAACAAGATAGGCTGGATTAAATTGGCATCGTGGTATATGTAGTGTGTGAGAATAATACGAAATACAACGATGCAACACGTTATTGTTATGATGTCATTGGTAGATTTAATTAATATAATACTCACCATGACATCCTATCGAAATGTCATGACACCCACAGGATTTTCATGCATCGGACAACTATCGACATATTCGGGTGTCTACCTTTGGGCACACCATTCTTAGGCACAGGACAGAATAGACCATTGCAATACTAGCGAAAAATTAATTGATGATTACTCTCTGTAGCCAATCATTGGCCCTCCGTATAACACTCTTATTTAACCTGCAACCCCGGGCGCTCCTGTACTTACGACTAGTGGCGATTATGTAGAGAGTTTGACCATGATATTAGGATTGTTACTTCGACTCAATCTCTGTTATTATGAATTAGGACAATACTCGTAATAGTGCTAGAGTATGCTCACTCACGAATGATTTGGATCATCTTCACTACCAAAATATTCAATTCTATTCAAGGGCGTCATCATGTTAAGTTATCATTTTAGGTGGCGGGTTAATTAACTTTGGTGTTGACTGAGAAAGCATCATTCCCGTAAGTCTTTCTCATGCAAACAGTCTTACTTCAGACCACTTGATTTTAGTGGACAGAATTATAATTAACCATTCTACTAGATATAACAGATCATTCAGAACACAGGATCCAGTGTTATATGGCTTCATGAGCTGTATATTAGGACATAAGATTGTCACAAGCTTGGAATCTAGTAGTATGCCTTGTGCAGCGCGCATAAAACTAAAAAATTACCATACGCTTGGTAAGTGGATGTTCAGTGAGCTATTGTGATGTATTAGGAAATATAAAAACTGTTACCTTCCTGCTTATGATATCTCATAACAACAGCTCTCATCACATTTTCGTATTCCCCTGAGACAATGCTGGGTAGTGATTTTAAAGGCAAAGAGGAAGAGGCTAAAGTATGTATCAACCTAAAATTGTATCATACACTTTTTTGCCCTACGCAATCTCACATCACTCTAATCCGGTAACAAATTTAATTTAATAAGTATTAATGTCTAAGTATATATGGTGCTATAATATTTAAAACGGTACAACATACTCTAGTTTGTGGCAATTCCCAATGTCGTGGGAGGATACTTTTATAGCTCTGAATTATTATACTAAATCTTACACAAACAAGTCAACGTACAATAGCCAATAATAACTTCCGTCTACATCTTAACTTATACAATCGAGTAGGGTGAAGAGAATTTATATATTACAGTACTAATTAGGGCCTGTTGGCGAAGACCAGAGAATTTTTAAAGATGAAGACATTAGTTATCGTCGGTCGTCCCTTAATAGTTGTCACACTACTGTTGAACTCCATGTTGATCGTATCCGCTTTTCGCCAGAAACGACCTTTCTACTACGGTAAATCTGTTTTTCCTATTCTATAGCACAAGACGAAGTGAAATATCTATACTCATTTTGTGTGGACACTAGGAAAGATAGTTCGATTCAATACCTATAACATTTGATGCATAAGTGCAAAGTCTTGCTACACTCTTGATGTAATCTCAACTCTATCAAGTTGATATTTGGTCTTCAAATATGGGACTAATACTATCGGGAATAACATAAAGAGCTCGTATTTTCGCTTATTCCGATGAAAAATTCAACTAGGACTTCTAAGAAAATGATAGAGTATGTTTAACTTTATACTTGTACATTGATGAAATTACAGTTTGTCTTAACAACTTTGCATTCATCCAAAGAATTTCTAGAAGCGAATAGTCCTCTAAATAGGCTAGTATTGATGCAACTAATTTTTGTTGACAAATTTTGGTTTGAACTTATGTTCAGGTGAGTAATATATTTTTTGGGGGATATTCTATTTGATTTCTTGATGTGAAAAATACACTTCAAAGATTTCTAGCATTATTTCTTAAGTCTATAAATCCATAATATTTGTTCTGAAAAAGTTAAACACGCCAATCAATAACCTGTATTTATCCTTACAAAATATCATTCGGATACATTTAGCATTAGACATAGCAACATTTTTGTTCTATTTCATTTGGTCTATTCAGTACCAATACCAATACGATGTATCCATAAGATGTGGCATTATATGCAATTTTTCGGTTCATTTTTACGGGAGTCAAAACCTACGCTGATGGAGGTGGAAAAACTGTGCCTTCGTGTTCGTATGAAACTTCTCTTTTGATAGATATGCTAACTGCAATAAATTTTAAACCTACAATACCTTTGGGTGATTGATGGTGTGACAATCATTCTTAATTAATATAAAAAACCTATACATGTCGTATATGTCAATCTCGTCTCTATGAACCTATATGTCCTCCCAACACATTGTTTACTATCCATAAATACATCTAGTTGCAGATTGTAAATAATGAAAATTCTTTACATATTATGGTAGTCTAACTTGAGTAGGGTGCATTAAATTGTACTAACCAAAATGTGGGGAACTCCGAATAGACTCTATTTATTGCATAGAAAATTTCACCCCCATGTGGATTTAATTTGCAAAAGTATCATAAAAATTTCTGCTGATACGGCCAGCTAAACGATAACTCAAAAACCTTATTCATTGTGACCTATTCCCATTAGAGCTGAAATCGTTCGATATTCATCTGAATCGACAGTCTGCTTTTTACTTCGCCTATATATGCCCAATTGTGCATAATTGCGTATATATTATACATTACCGGTTGTTTGCTAATGGGTCATTGACTTTATGACCTCTAACTTCGGAGCCATAGGAAACTTTATACAAAATCAGAAATAATGTTCGACTCATATAGTCAGGTATCCTGCTACTTTTTGTGTTAGAAGTACATGTATGTCGCTGAGAACTCGATATAACTCTTTGTGCAGCAATAATGATCCATATTAAACCAAACGTATAGCCATTATTCTGAGTCAATATCATCTCTACTAATGCATTGATTACTGGAATTTTGAGACTTGGCGGTATTAAACTAGTTGTATTCAAATCGACCAAGTCGATAATGATGGCGTGCCCATGTGTATCTGATTAAATCACTTCTACTGCTGGAGTTACAGCGGGGTGCCTCCCTTGTCTCTTTGACTTTTTGTTCAATGCAGGTGTTCTAGTGTACTTTCCGAGAGTTAGTAGAAAGATAGATTTGCCTACTTTGATCACTTCAATAAATTTCTGCGTATTGTTTAGTTCTTTCTGTTAGAGGGGCTACTAGATTTCTTACTCAAAATTTCACCATAGATTGTATTTCAATTTATCTCCCCATTAAATTATAAAAAGATAATATACTTCCCCGGAATGTCAGTTATTCGTTGTATGCTCGCCAGATGAAGAATAATCGCCTTGATGGTAGGAATGAATCATGTCTAGCTCATATACCTGCTTTCAGGCATTAGTAATCCAATTTTAAGAAAGAACCCTGTATTCCTATCAGTTTCTAAGATAAATACTGTGCGAGGATCCTTCAGAGATACAATCTCATCTTACAAATCCCTAAACCGAATTGAGTAGAAGTGGCAATTTGGTCAGTCATTAATTGGGTTCACTAACACGAGAAGAG
Organism: Ostrea lurida; assembly: GCA_903981925.1. Taxonomy (NCBI): domain Eukaryota; kingdom Metazoa; phylum Mollusca; class Bivalvia; order Ostreida; family Ostreidae; genus Ostrea; species Ostrea lurida. The sequence continues at coordinate 14,181 of CAJDSM010066462.1, read as the reverse complement.
GAATTTGGAATATCCTTCTCAATTTCCTACACTATCCACTGGATCAAGCAATCACAGACGTCAATACAGATATCTATTATATTTCCATTTTGTTGATATGCTGCAGCTTAAATCGATAACTACATGGAATAGACAATGTTACCATTTAACTAGTGTGTACACAGATTTGTTGGGACAGGCGGACTAACAAGTAAATTTGGCAAGGTAGAGTCCATTACAAACCACAACAAAGTTTGTACCAAAAAGATCATACTAATTACCCTAAGGCGAACGTAGTAAGTTTGACAATGTAATCTCCATGCAGGAAATATTTCTACATAAGAGAGGCTGATGACAAAAGGATACGGGATAGGGATCTCTGGGAGGCGCCATAACCGAGATGTCACTTGGTTCTCATAAGGAAAGATCAGTATCGGAAGGTATATAAGGGGCGATCAAAGGTGAAGGCATTTTCCTTTATACCGTAGGTTGGGAGCCACTTTGAGGAACGCCTAACTACATGACGCTTCTATCATTGGTGGTGGATATGCAAGGGGGTACAAAGCTTCAGACGCTTGTAAAAAAATGTTTAGACCAATTTTACTATTTTACATATAAAAGAGCATACAAAACGAGAAATTTTCAATTTCTTTAGAAGATTATACTCATGATTATAATGTATGAATGGGTATAAAGTCATAGAACAATCATTGTATTGAGTCGAACTGTTCTCGGAATTGATGTCTGTATGTGTCGATTTTCATGGACAGCCTGCGTTTATCACGGAGAGAATTATACGTCGTTTTTGACAATAATAACAATTTAACTGACTTACGTTTGCGATTATTTCATGTGCTTCCTTACACAAGTGTTCAGTAAGCGGGAATTGAACTATTAATTGAAACGAAAAAATTATCCGACTCAGAGAAGGTAATGTCGGAAATAATAACTACTCAATCAGTGCAGAAACTCAGTGCAGCACAATCAAGTATTAAAATGCATCGCATCCAACCATTATGTACAAACAAAAACATTGATAGTAGTACAGACTGAGTAAGAATAAGAAGCATGGTTTTATTTCCATTGTTTGAGGAGGCCGTCGACGATACTCTGTAATATGTAACGACGAACCATGGTGCTCAAAAATCACATAGCATATGTACCTATTAACTATCGCCAATATAGAGATGAAACTATGAAATTGAATATATTATATGATGGTAATGGTTTCTCTGGTACTTACCTATGAATGTGCTTGCGGCATTGAATATTCTTTAATGAATCCATGCTCGCTACGAGCGAATAAACATCAATTGTATTATTTTCACCTTGCTCGTACTATGAACTATATGTAGTCCACTATTCGCATAATTTGGTGGTTTACTACGAAACTGTCTTGGCGTAGCGGGATATTAGTTAATTGTTTAGACAATCGTCCTGTGATTATAATCACTATAAACTTTTGATAAGTCCCATTGGGTACTATATTGTGAGTGTGATTTATGATTGCATGCTGCCATTATACACTACAGAATTGTTAGAGCGTATATGATATATGTAACAAAAGTTTGGTCACGTGAAAACAGACAGTTATGATATTATTTTCGGGAATATGAGTAGGACCCATTTAAAGAGTTGAATTCAAGCAGCTCCCTAAAGGTAAATCAGGTCAAAGCAGTACATCGGAGAGCTTAGATCCGAAAAATAATTTAATTGATGGAGGCATCATCTAAGTAAATCAAAAGGGAGAATACTTTGTTGTGTGATTCTGAACCTTGAACAGCGTAGTCCTTTTATATCAACAACCTCATTGAGGAAACACTATTCCGAGCTTTCCACAGTCAAAAACAACAAGAGGATGGAACATATGCTAGCAATCAAGGTGATGTAAGATGTAATCAAGTGAAAAGCCTCTATCCACCACTATTGGAATAAGAGATATGTATTAAACCTTTGTGAGGTGTAATAAACGCTTCTGGAGAAAAAGACGCGCGCATTCATCTGTAAGGTGGTTAAAACATATAAAATATCGTACAAAAGCCAAGGTGGGGCACCTGATGTGCGGTCCCGCGAGATACCTTGGTAGCAATAGTGGTGTCACGCCTATCAAAATCGACTGCGGGATAGAGGAATGCAAGATGGATGATTTACGATAAATACACCTCCATTTGAGATCTCATATTAATTGCTAATATGTGTAATTAACAATTAATGTAAGTGAAGAGGTTATTAATAGCAAATTGCAAATACCTACCGGAATGCAGAGCAGACTCAAGGTTCAGCCGCCTAATACAATGCCGATGTTTTTGTAAACGATACCTAATTCATTTCTATTAATGAATAATACATCGTAACCTGTTCGTCAGACGCAGTCTTACTCCCTTTCGAGGCGGTAGTGGTAGTCCTTTTATCCAAGCAGCGAGAATGTAAACTGTAAAATCATTTTAGGAATTCACCCGTGGGAAGGACAATCAAGCTGGTGTCGATGAAAAATGCATTAGTACAGAATTTGGTTTTAATAAACTCGGTAACAGCCTCAAAACTGAGCACTACATTTTATTAGCCTTGCACACTAGGAAGCCGTATAGGCTATTTCAAAAGTGCAGACTTTTTTCTGGACCTTAGCATATTTGATCTACCCTTAAATTGAAATTTTACCGTAATTGTCATGCCTGTTCTGTTGATTTCCGGCTGTCCCGGTCCGGACGACAACTCTGAATTCAACATTTTCAACACTCCAGTACTTCCTTTGCTCCAAGAAACCGCTGCTTGAGGGGCCTCCGGCCTAGAAAGAAGTTTCGACCAATTGGCACAAAAGCATTAGATAACATCGTGTTAAGCGCAGGGTACCATCATGCTACTCCCTGTGTCAATGGCCATGGTGTCAGTCAGGGGCTTCAATTCTGTAAATCAAAAATCGTATAAGGAGTCCCTATCCTTCAAATTTGTGTCAGTGGATTCTTCCAAAAGTTACAATGCATAATTGCGACCAAGTTGCGAAAATCGAATCTATATCACACTGAAAAGTGACAAAAACTCTATATTCGAAAAGCAGTAGTAGAGCGTTCACACAGGACCATAACTTTACATCAATCCTTAATATTCTTTACCTTATTTTGCGGTCCGATAGAAATCTCATGTAACCGCCGCATGGGTGCCTAGGAAATGTTCTGTATAAAAAACTCACTTTGATTTATGAGCAGCTAATGTCATTCTCTGTAAGCTTTTGTGGCTTTCACGAACTAATCAGATCACAACACAACAAACCCAGAGTCATTCCGACTGGGAGTTGGTTTCCACACTCACGAAAAAAAATTTCTTTTGTCTGAACCTGATGCTCTATGACCCGCGGGCGGAAAGACGAGTGGGTCCTTTAGGCATTCAGTATGAACATGGAGTCAAATTACAAAAATCTATCCTGCCTCTTTATTCATTACACATATGTTTTACTTAAAAGGTACTACAGGGCCTTCTATGCATAATAGGGCTGGAGAGAGAAATTTTCGTTGTAAAAAACTCATGTTGCGCGAATTTATATACCATGTCACGGTCGGAAGACAGACACACTGGTGCCAAGCAGACAGCACCTCCGTACATTATTTTTTATGAGACAACGCCTCCTCCCCACAGTCCCCTACACTAATCACAGGACGGGTTGAGACAGGGATCAAAGGTCCTTGGTGTATCACCCATTTATCGCATATCAATTGACACCCTCGGGGCGATCGTATTAGGTCGCCCACAATAAAAGTGGGAGATCATAAATATTTTTTAGCATATCTGAGTATATAATCATTACGGAGAGACACCCAATAGTACAAATTACCATTAAGAAAACATGTTCATCATCTCGAAGTTTGGAGATACTTCACTAGCGGCCAGGAAGCTATGCGAATACTATATATAAGAATAGCTTTCCTGATATTAATGAAAGAAATTGTCAAAGTTTGTTCAATAATCAAAAAAGAAAAATGAGAGCATCCCTCGAAAGGGGGATAAGAGCACTTTTACGGTGAGCGCCCCTAAAAATAATGGGGCCATTGCAACTAAAAAAGTTGTAGTATTAGCTAGCAATGATTGATATCGCACGGAAATACTTATTCCATAAAAAAGATGTCTCTTGAACTCCAAGAAACCCACTTGGCGCCCGAGGATAGAACTGTACTAACTTCGAGAACGTATTATAATGGAAAAAGCTTCCTCGATATAATCAAAGGAGAAAACGATTCATCTTCTAAAGTCCTCAACCATGTATATGACAATCATGAACCCCCCGTAACGGCCCGGTGGCCATCTAAAGTCCATGGCCCCATCTCTCACAAATGAGAGGATCAAACCTAGTTTTCACCCGACTATAAAACCCACTTATCACTACCCCCCGCTTGGGAAAAGCAATATCGTCGCCCGGTAAAAGACATCTTTCATGTCCTAAAATCAAGCATACACACTGGGGTCCTGGGTCTGCGAACAACTAGGGAGAAATGGCGCATGCACACATATTTGTTCATTATTTACAAAGCGATAGGCAATCCTAATCCCGTCTGAATTACAGATACGAGAGCGAAAGATTCAGACGATTTGTTCCCACACAACATCGAACACCCTGTCAGAGCCCGGTGGTACTCATGTGAGGGGCCCCAAATAGGGAAGGCCTACTGATCACAGAGGAAGCGACGATTTCAAGTTTTGTTCAAATCAACATGAGCCCCACGGGGTACTATTGGGGCCCCCAAATAGGGGAGTCAAAGTTTTACATATGAATATATAGGGAAAGATCTTTAAACAATCTTCTTCCAAGAACCACTCGGCCAGAATAGCTGAAAATTTTATACTGCGAAGAACTCCCTGAAATGATGAATGGAGATTCAAGTTAAGTTATCAGACCAATCGAATGACCCACCCGAGGGCGGTACTAATGGGGCGCCAACCAAGTTAGCGGGATCAACGTAATTTACAATGCAGATATATGCATTTTCTGAGATAATTAACTTTAAAGAAATCATAACTCATTCTTTTCATTGAACCAGAATGATTGGATCCGAGTTTAACTGCTGTAATAGCTTCCGTGATATTGAGTAATATTTATTTTCAAAGCTTAGGTTTCAGATAGATTGCCTAATTTCCACTCTCTTGACTATCATGGGCCATATCATAGACTTAGTCACATAGTACATTCTGAAAATTCCCCAAAACTCTATGGAACTCTTCATCTTGAAACGTGTACCAGCCCTGACAGCTGTTGCTCCAGAATCGATGAAGCCAGCATGTGGCCCCTATGGGCCTCAAGTAATAGGACTTTAAACTTTATCTTTCGTCACTATGATAACCACCCTCACACAGTCCGAGTACCTGATATTTCTTCTTATACGAAAATTTCTGGTGTATTGATAGCTCAAATATTGGTGACAAGAGGAGGAACACAAATAAACTCATGTAATTTTCAGGTCTCATTTGCCCTCCCTTGGGCGCTAGGCCCCTGAGGGGTGGGGCAAAAAATCTGCCCAAAGAGTGACCAATTTTTCAGTAAAAATTCTGTTATTCATTGCAACCATCGAAGCAGCCGTCTGAGAGCTAGAAACCCATATTTGCATAGTGATGTAGAGCAAGGATAGGCCTCTACAAAGATTTGTGAAAATTCTGGTGATCCCCCACTGTAGGTAGGTTCTGAAACCCAAGGCGCTCGGTTTGATAAAAGATGGCAAACAAACTTGTTACATAATGCCTCTTTTCATATTATTAGAGATTTTCATGAACAGTGAAAAGCGGTCTTTTTTCAATGCCTATTTAATATTAAATTAGTGATAACTAAATGGATAATTTGAATGAAATCACGGGAACAATTGTTTAATCAAAAAATGTATAAGGTTACATCATAGTAGCCTAGAGGGTAGGGTTTATAGTAATTAGGCTGGTGGCCAAAATTAGTCACTGAGAGTGTAGATAAGGGATAAATGTGTAAACTGAATTGCACCTACCATTCTTTCAATACTGTCCGTCGATTGCATAACCAACGCTCTACACCCGTCTTTTCAAATTTGCAATTAAGATAGCACACCTCTTTGGCAATAACAAGGGACACATGAAGCTTACTTTGTAAAATTTTAGGTTCTGGACACTCCCGTCCATGTGGGGGCCCACTTAGGGCTGGTGTGGCAAAACCCTTGCCCATAAATGATTGACCTAATTTTGATCTCAAAAAATCTTCCCCTCCTAAAATAAACAAGACTCATCATCAAAGTATTGAGAGGAAGAGACCAACATGCAACTAGCTGATGTAAGATGGTGTCCAGCATGAGAGGGGGCCTAGTATTACCAAAAATCTAGTAAATTTTGGCTGATCCCAACGTGGGGTTAGCGGTGATTCTGGCACCGTGGTAGAGGTGGGTGGGGGGGGCAAACTTGGTACATAGTGTTTATATGTAATACATTTGAAAAGCTTTTTTTCAATGCTATTGTATATAATGTGAAAGTAAATGAATATTTGGAATGAGAAGGGAGCCTTTTATCATAATTATCCCCCTGCAACAAGTGTTTGTGTGTGTGGGGGGGGGGGTTACTGGAATCAGGTTGTCTGTCCATCTGTCTGTAGACACGAATGGTTCCCAGACTTTAATGTAGCCTTTCCAACTAGAATCACCATATCATGCATATGTCTACCCCTTGGACAAAGGTGTTTCCTATTGAATTTGGGGTCAAAAGGGCAAAGGTCAAGTGCACTGGACATCAAAGTAGCAATATGGTTTCCGGGTTCCAGAGCATTATCCTTTCTACCTAGAGTCACTATTTCATACATATATACTACTCATGAACAAAGATGTTCTTTATTGAATTTTAAGGTCAAAAGGTCAAGCTCACTGGACATTAAAGTAGCAATATGGTTTTCATTAAACATTCTTGAACAATCGTGTGAGGTTGACATGATAATCTTCTGTGTATATGAATAGGAATCATATGCATGCATATATTGAAAGATATTAACATGTGAATAAAATACTCTGTATTGAGACTTAAGAAATGCAAATATGAGACTCCTGTGTGGGCTATGATACTCGGTGACCGTCCCGTTAAGGCCTGTGGGCCTCTTGTTATCGATGAGGAAAAATTAGCTCTAGATTACGATAGATCTAAGATTGAAATGCATTTTGAGTGTTGTAATTATCTGTGGTGTATATTTACATTATAGCAGGTCCATCATAGACTGTTATAATTCTCTGTTGTAACAGGTCCATCATAGACTGCCTACAGGGGCAGATGAAGCACCATCAGGACCACCAGCTGGGTGTGCTGTCTGATGCCAAAACTCAGATGATAGCGCTCAAAAAGCACATCGCAAAGGAGAGTTACTGTGAAGTTAGTGTACACTTACATTTAACTTTTGGAAAATCAAAATTAAAAGGACTAATTTTTAGATGAGCAGTATTTTACAATATACAGATGTATAGTTGAGGGTAACATTGAAAATTTTCACCACGAGAAAAACATTGTTAACCGAGGCATAGTTTTCAAGGGGTGAACATTTTCAATGTTACCCTCAACTACATGCAATATTTATTTTGTTATACTGAATGTTATAAAAACAACAAACTGACTTTGATCACTGTCATGCGATGTTTCGTATATCAATGCTGGGGATATCGTTTATCACAAACGCTCAAACAACGTTGTCTAACAATCTACGGCGAACCATATGTGCATAAATTTTACGCATGTAATAATTTTTCATGATGTTACCTGTCGTCAAGTAATGTTTCCCGTTGCTATATACTATCACCCTGGAGGGTGTGTTTTCTATTCTCGGAGAGAAACAGTATGTTTTGTCAACTGTTCCTTGTCCAATCAGATTCGAGTATTTTACATGAAAGTATAGCAATTTTTATTTATCAAGACTAGCAGACATTTTGTATCATATAGAACCAGTATGTTGTACAGTTTTTTGCCTTTTTTAATTTCACATTTGATAGTGATTTTCATCTGTATTTTTAGTGGAAAGTATGAAGCTGATGTGAGATAACTGATCTTCTGTGATCTATTTATAGTCGTCTGAAGTGGAGGTTGTCTGCTATTCCCTGGTACACTGGGGATCAGATTTAGAGGCCAAGACACAAAAAGTGGATGAAGCATACCGAGAGGGGCACCTGCTGTACAGAGTAGTGGAGCCGTCTGGGGGGCTATCTGGTATCAGCACTCAGATTCTAAACAAAGTGCAGGACCCCATGTCCATTTTGTATGGACAGAGTTGGAAGTCAGCCTATGTAATACTCAGGTACGTAAAGGCATTCAGAGATTGATGTAGGAATGTCAAAGTTACGTCGGCAGAAATACTAACACACATAGTTTCTTTTTGGTATACATTTGCTGTAGATTTCTTATTTAAAGTGAGTATCTTTAAGAGATTTATTTTTCACACCATCCATTGTGTTTCAAACAGTTCAGAACCTGCTGCCTAATCCTGTTATGCTATACATGTACATGGTATTGACTGATATTACAATTATCATGATTTGTGAAAATGATTGCTGTCTTGTTGATTATTAAGAAATAATGATTTCAAATCAATGAAATATCAGTTCAATTTCAAATTGTTATACAAGGAATGCCTTCTAGAAATTCTTTGGTTGCAGTTATGTATCATAATTCCATCTTGAATTGCAATGTAAATGAATGCTAGATTTTAGAATCCACAAGGACATTTTCCACTTTTAATAAGGAATTTACAGTAAGTGTTTCTGGCAAAATTCAAGTCAATTTGTAAAGAAAATATTCATCTTTAAAATCTTTTCTGCCAGTCATGTATTTGTCCTCCATTAGAGATGGGATATTGTATGTGTGTTTTTAGATTTGTATTCCATTGTTTTAAATGTATACCATATATACTTAACATAATTTTAAAATTTGTCTACCGTTAGAGATGGGATGTTGTGTGTGTATTCGGAGAAGAACGGGAAGCCCACCATGTTCGTTCACATGGGCGATGACTGTGTTGGATGTCGACGCTGCAGTAAGTCTGATCGAGAGCACTCCATAGAGGTCATCAAACAGGATGGGTCGTCATGGCAACTAGCCCTAGCTAATGAAGTCGAGGCCAATGATTGGCTACAGAAATTGTGTCAAGCGGTTGCTGAAGGGTTGCAGGTAGGATGTGATATGACCTGTCAACTAAAGATGCATGAATTGCTGGTTGGTGCATACTTCTACAAATTTATTCTTTTATAGAAAAAAGAAGTATCTAAGCCCAGTTGTCTCCCCTGCTGTGCCATACTGACTTCTACAAAGCTGTTCCTGTTCCATGAGGACCTCCAGATAAGTTTCTTCAGAACTTTAGGGAGTGCCAACATAGCAGACATCATATGTGTTGTGGTAGATCCAGCCATCCATACATACTGCATACTGGTGAGTCAGCAGTTTACTCTAATACGTTATATAGAGGGGATCCTCCATGGTACTTCTATCTCTGTCTTGACTTATCTCGTTTTGGAATTATGCATCATGTCTGCCTAATAGCATTCAACCATATAAAATTATCTTGGTGTTGAATACCATCAGCATGTTCAATCAATCAGTATTTTTAGTAATGATTTGGAAGGGATGGGACATACATGTGATAAATTCCGACTGCTATGGTGAGATTTTGGAGCTAAGGGTGATTTGGGGTGAGATTTTTTTTATATCAATGATTGCTGTAATAAAGGCCATAATAAGACTTAAAATACTAGCTTTAGTTCATTTTTTTATTATAAAAGCAATTATCAAGTGTCACAATCAAGTTTCAGCAGTTAAGTGTTCATTTAATAGCATTAGTCTCTACTAATGTAAGATTCTTCTTGGAGTATCTTCTGGACATTGCAGGCTTTTTTGGCTTTTTTGATACAACTTTCATGATTAAAGGGAAACTAATTGCCATACTACACCTTTAACAACAATTTTTTTTGAGGGGGTGGATATTGTTTACCCGCGGTGATGTCGTGAGATTGCTTCAAAAAGGGTTGAGTATCACCCCAAAAGGGTGAGATTACATCACAATGTAGTGGAATGAACACACAGGGTGTATTTATACATGCACTTTATATGAGTCTTGCTTTTGACAGGAGTTTGAATCCCATGATGGAGGACTTAGCCAGGACAAATGGGTGTTTTACTTCAATGATAAGGCTGAAAAAGACAGGTTCTTTTCAGCTTTGTCCGATATTTGGATTAAAGTTTTTCAGGTAGACTATATTTTACACTTTTTAAAGATAATAAAATTTCTATTTGATGTTTTGCTGATTCATTAGCATGAAAATCATAAAAATGAAATTATATTGTACATGTGTTATACCTCTTCAAAATCTGATGCCATATAAAGTTTAAAGAATAATTTAGCTTTCAATGACAGACATCTGAGAACAAGCACTGATTCATTATCTGCCATGTGTGTGGTAGTTTAATGTCGTCAAGCATAGCAAAGGTCCAGAATTCTTTTATGAAATTTTCAGATTTCAGGGGCCATAACTCTGCTGAAATTAAAGCATTAGGAGTGAAATCTGTAATTCATCAATTTACAAGTACTCACCCAGTTCAATACCTTGTACCACAGTGAGAATGAAACGAAAAAAAATGAGGAAATAACTGAAATTTTCAAAGTCTAAGGGTGATAACTCTAAAGCAGATCAATTAGAGCATAACTCATTGATATGCAATTACACACCAAATTCAACTCAATATCCATGGTAGAAAGAAATTTTACTCAATATCTTCAGTAAAAAGAAATTTTACTCAATATCTTTGGTAAAAAGAAATTTTTTTGTTTTTTTAAAATATCAATTTCTAAGGGACATAACTCTGCTGAAAGGAGGTAAACAAAAATCACCACAAGACTTTTTTAATGTTAAACTAAACTCATTAATGTACAACTACAAACCAGAAATCAGCTTGATAAATAAAAGTCTGGAAAACAACAGCTTCGACGAGTCTGTGGACCAGCAGGGTATAAAAATAATTACATTGAAATTACCGAGTCTGTCTTGCACTGAGCAATTAAAGTGTTAACATGTTCTGACTATCCTGTTAAATTATATTATTTTCTTTAGATTGAAGAAATGCCATTGTTTGAAATTGAAGACTTCTCTTTGCAAAGAACCTGTAGACTTGCTGTATCTCAGCTGCAGAACTCCGTCAAGGTCAAAGGTCAAAAAACATAACATTGCAGACTTTGTACCTTGTCTTGGTCACTTTGGAAGGGAAAATTTTAGTAATTATGCGAGATGTGAAACTTATTATGTTTATATACTGTGATTATTTTACCTTATTGTTCATTTTAAGTGAGAAAGAATCAAGATGCTTTATAAATTGAAGTGTATGCTTGCTAATTCTTAAATCTGTACTTTATTTGATTGTGTAAACTGTGAAGTGATCATATTTTTATTATTTGGTTTTATCAGATATGGTTGTCAATGGTTTTGTCTTGACAACAATTTTTAAATCTTGGGGTTTGTTTTTATATTATATGCTACATTGATATTTATTTTTAAAAATAAAGATTGATAATATTGATATTCAATATAGTTTTCAATTCATATGGAAAGTTGAGCAGAGTAACTGGAGAGTTTTCGACACACAGCTCATTGTTTTAAATGTTCCGACATTATTTGTTACAAAACGTAAGAAGCAACATACTGAAAAACCAGCTTTTATTCACATGCAAGAAATTCCTGCAAGACTCACAAGCACCACTTTCTTGAGAATATTTGCTGTCTAGAACCAGTCCTGTATACATGTTTGCCAGCTGGTGAACTTTGTTGCAAGCACACCATCAAACAAAAGGAGTTGTGAATTGGCCTTTCTACAGTTTATCTTTAAGGACTTTACTATTGCTGTAGGCATAAAGTTCTAAGCAAAACCTCCTTTTATACGGATATTCAAGTGTGTGTGTGAATACAGGTAGAGATGATAAAATTTCTAGAACGCTATCTAAATTTTCGTACCCAACATTTACATCACGATATTTTATCCCACAATTACGTCACAATATTTGTCATGCTGACATCCATCTTGAAAATTTTTATTAATAAATGACGTCACGAAATATTCCAGAAATTAATGTTTCAATATCTTCATTTCCATCAATACTTTGATGGAAATGAAGAGATTGAAACATTTATTTCTGGAACATCAAAACTAGACGTCTCCATATGAGTGAAATATTCTCGAGTGGGACATTAAACAATAAATAATCAATCAATCCATCAATACTTTTTAGTTGACATTGACTTATTTAGTGTTAATATTAGTGTTATAACAAATTTGAATTGCTCTAATGCTTTTGAGTCTAAATATCAATATAAGGAGGACATTGGATATCCAATCTCATGTCTTTGATTGCAAGTAGTGCAATGGTTCACTGCGTGGTGGTAACCTACCAGAATCAACCAGTAGTTTTTGAAGTGGAAAAATAATACTTCTACACCGTCAATGAAAATGCATCATTGTTCTTGTGGAGGAATTTTATCCCTAACTAGGAAAGTCTTGTCTGCCTAAAGACAATTGAACTAAGACATCTGCCAGATGAAGAAATGTTAATTGCATAATACTGTAAAGGGCTTTAATTTCGCGGGGCTAAAAATTTATGTTCGCGATAGTTGATATAGCAAAAATAAAACCCACACGAACATTTCCCCCTTTACAGTATGTAAAACGTGCACACAGTCATCTTTTGATCACCCAGTGTAGGCCAAAAACTTTTCAAACTACTAATCCGATCGGGCGAGTTTGAAATTTACTAGACCGAAATTTTTTAATGTGCAGGTAATCGCCGAAATTTCGGACGGTAAAACTTTTCATCAATGTACTTTGCGCTCTACCCAGAGTTATCGTTTCCGCTACGCTTCACTTAGTGTTGTAGCGCAGCGTAATACGCCCTCTGGTGAGAGATTGGCATTGATGCAGTTTTACCGTCCAAATTTCGGTAATGCCTGCATCACTCCATCTTCGCTAGCCAAGGGTTTTGGGAGCGGAGCGGACCGAAAACCCTTGTCTAGCGAAGATGGCATCACTCGAAAAAATACAAGATTAATTTATTATAACGTCAAATTAACATTAACTCAAACATTAAAGATATGTTTAATTATTTAAAGATATAGATCTTTAATTTATTTAATGCGCGCAATATAATTCAATTAAAAGCCTCTTCAAATAAGTAATATCAATGCCCACGCATTAAATGATTTGATGACATAACTAATTATTCTGCTGAATTGCAGCGCGCTTTAATAATGCAATATAATTGAATTGATGATATCTTTTCAAAATGATTCTAAGATATATTCAGTTATTTTAGTTTTATGTTAATGGCACTCAACAAAGATATCATTAAATGTGGCTTACACTTTGTTACAACTCGAAAGCAGTATAAATACATCAAACTCCTATTCACATCCGTTTGTATAGATCTCTCATTTATGCAGATAGCTAACAAAAACAGTTTGAGAAAAATTATATGTCTTTATTCAAATTACAATATCGTACAAAAAAATTCATCAAGTTGATCAAAGGTTTTTGTTTGGGTACCACGAGTCTTTAAATTACGTCTTTTTGGTGAAGGCTTTGTTGCTTTGTCCCAGCAACATTTTTCGCACACTTCCCCTGCATCTGCCGACTCTTGCGTTTGCGGCTTTTACTTTTCTCATCGTTTCGACCATTTAATCTACATTGTCTGGAAGAGAGCAAATCCATTTTGCAGTTCGTTTTTTCTCTTCGCCGAAATGCACACGTTTCTCACACGATTCAAGGTCCTTCCAGCCTTTTTCTATGCGATTCCAAAATTCTAATTTGGTTTGGCCTATCGACAATTCGTTGTCTTCGCCATGATCCACATTCCCATCCTTGTGTTTTAGGGAAACATTTTCGGAAACCTTGAAATAAACCTTCTTTGTTGGGGAACCGCCGCGTGCTTGTGTCAGTGTTGATCATCAACTCAATGTTGTACATTGAAGATAGGACTCCCGCGGCTGTTGGTAGACATGCCCTCCACCTTCCAAAGGTCCTCCACACAACGAAATGGACCATATCGGCGCCGCGTTCTGACAATTTCCTGGGCCAGCTCAACGGATAGGCGCATGTTGTGCATATCGCTCTGGCGGAGACTTGTTGATGTCTGTCATTTTCATGAATGACGTCACAATCACAATTGTGACGTATTCAGAATGCATGCGTCGGCGCATTCAAAAA
>CAJDSM010066456.1:0-11244 GCA_903981925.1 Ostrea lurida | reverse complement strand
ATCTAATTTTTTGTATAATCCAATCCATGGATATTAATGTCGATTTTGATATTTCCGTATTAACATAATCACTGCATGAAATGCATATATAATCGATTTGTTGATAATTTTGAACTAGAAAACATGACAGTTACACTTTTAAAAAAACGTTATTGGATGATGCACTGTGGTCTTTAGAAGTTGTGAATAGTATAAACAAGTATATCATAGGAAATGCAGGCAGATATTCGCAAATGAAATGACTAATGGTGTTACAATTGCCTATGGGTGTTAGTTTGATTTAATACTGTTATTAAACGGATCAATGTAATTAAAAAATGTATATACTTTTACAATGTACATTAATTAAAAAACTTTTATATTATTTGTTTATAATGACCTATGCAAAAAAATAAGCTTGCTATTGAATATTCAACAATTATACAGTGATAAATACTGCATTCCATCTTTGTTCGTTATACTATATAAAATGGCGGAAAGTAACAAAGTATTCAAACGTTAATCATAGTCCCAAAAAACACATACAAAATCGAGTGTAGGGCCAATATACGACAAAGAACATTTTACTCGATCGGAGGAATTGTATCCATTTCATTTAATTTGCATACTATTCATTCTAACAGTCTTGTGGAATTCCCGATGCGGTACGGAATTGTGCTCCTTGTTAAGTCACCTGTTTTCATTTCTTCACAAAGCAGAATTTATTTTCAAAAACTTCTATGAAAAGAAAATGATCTAGCTGTGGCCTTTAATTCGGCATTTAATATATCCACGACGTTTTATCTATTAACAATAATCGTTTTCAATTCGTATGCTCGGTTTGGTTGTATATATATTGTTTTGCGTTCCCTCCCGAGAAACACTTCATCCATTATGGATATAAAATGGGCGAAGTAACAAAATATCACGTAAATCATTTAGTCCAAAAAACACATAACCAAAATCGAGTGTAGTGGCACACGGACCTTCGACCAAAAGCGAAGGCAGGATTAAGGTGCCATGAGAGTAAAGCATCCTCTGCTGACCGGTCACACCCGCGTGGGCCCGTAGTCGAATCTAAGTAAACGGGATTACGTCACCATTCCCGGTGGAAGCGGCAACAAATTGGCCTATGTTCGGTGCCTCAGGGCTTTGAGTAGGGAGGGATCTTTTCGTGCCACAATTGCTTTGACACGGGAGCTCGGTTTTTGCGGTGTAAGTCGGAGGACCGCTCCATTTAGTTAACCTTCTTGCGGACATAGGAAGGGGTATTTTGAAAACCTATTCTAACCCCTGGACCCCTACGGGGCTTCTTTTCGTATGTCTATTCTTATAATTAATCCCCGTGAACTGAGAAATAATATACCACAGTCATCCATATATGCATCTTTCGACCTAGCCAAGGGTTTTCGGTCGCTCCGCTCCCCATAAACAGGGTTTATTGGGAGCGAAGCGGACCGAAAACCCTTGGCTAGCGAAGATGCCATATCTGCTTCGTACTTGGATACTTTATTGAACATAGACATTAACGGCAACCAAGGAACACATGATTGACAAACAGGATGATTTCATTTTCTCCATCGTGCATCTTCCATATTTATTTTCAGGTTTCAACAGTCACGTTTAAAGGCAGCATTTTCGTAAATTCTATTGGTCAGTTATTACAATTAGTTTACCAATATGACCTATTCTTGGTCAAATTGCTGTCTGATGTGTTTCATAAGCCATTGTTAAAGCCGTTTTTACACACTGATTTGACTTACGGACTGTTCGTTAACTGATCAAAGTACTATGGGCTCACGGCGGGTGTGACGGTCAACAGGGATGCTTACTCCTCCTAGGCACCTGATCCCACCTCTGGTGTGTCCAGGGGGTCCTGATGCCCAACTCTTTTGTTGCTATATATTTAGGATTGCGAGATTTGATCACTGTTCGTTATTCTTTGCCTTTACATATTACCAACATTCCATCATCACCTGCATGTGGTGTTTATGCATTCAAACCATTTGGATACACAAGAACTTGATAAGTTTTTAGATCGAGGCAGCGATACTTACAGGTTGTTGAAATATTTAAATAGTCATGTTTAAAAATTAAAACATTTCGCAAAATCTATGGTTCGTCCATTAACAAATCTAGTTGTGGCCTGCCAATGAGTCAAGTGCTGTCTGACGTGTTGTCATAGCAATTGTTAGAGCGTTCTGATACGCTGGATTGGGACTAACGGATTACTTCCGTTACCTGATCAAGACAATGGACTATGACGTATAATGACTAGTCTACAAGGATTGCTTGCATGTACCCTCCTAGGCACCGTTCATATCTCTTTGTATCCAGGAACCCATGATTTTCGCAACCTCTTGTTCTTGTTTTGTTATACTGTGTTGGACTTAAACCCGTCCGGTCGAGCGTCTTTGCAAAGAAATGTGTCGCCCGCAGCAGAATTGTATGCGTCTCGGGCGGTCGGGCCGTACCGGCTTATGATCAAAACACTGCATGAAAGGCAAAGATAATGAACAGGATCAATCTCGTTAAGTCCCAAAATAAGAATACAAAAACAAGAAAATTAGGCAAACACGGACCCCTGGAGCACCCTAACATGGGAAGCCTAGGAGGAGAAAGTACCTTGGTCGAACGGGTCACACCCGCCTAGAGCCCCATTGTCTAGATCAGGTAACAAGATAATCCGTAGTCAAATCAGTGTGTTGTAAAAGCTAACAATTTGCTATGAAGCACGTCAGACAGGCATGGAACCCAATGGCAGGTGGTATTGCAAACTAGATCGTTTATAACGACCATATAGAATTTTGCGAAAATGCTGCCATTTAAAACTGACCTATCGAACAAACGTGTATATCTGAACCATACATATACACTGTTGCTGTCTGCCCAAAACATGCTTGCTGAGAAGCATTCCTACTTTCGTAAAATTTTTTTTTCATTTTGGTCTAAATTCCGTGCCATGCAAACCCCATCCCGAGTACCGTGCGAGGGGATTTAGGACACTAACACACATTAAGAATCTCTCTTATCCGTCTTAAAATCTTGTCTGCATCTGGAGCCACACCTTCACTCTCAGCTACAGACCACTAGGTTTTCACTTGAATCCGATATTCTATGTTTCTACTGACTAGTCTTGATAATGAAGATGTTACAAGGTATCCTTAAATTCAAAACTTCACAATTAAACTGATATGTATAAAGTTGCATATCGTTTGATCAGCGTTGATCTAAAAAATAATAATAATAAAAATCTCTTCACTTTTCTGTACACATGAATAAAGTAACTTTAATCAATTACAATATGTTGAATTCCAATTGTTTAGGTATGTACATTGTAATGTTGTTCTTCAAGAATCTGACGGTTCCCCACACTGCCTGTAATTACTTCTATGCTGATGGTGACAAGGTGGTCCTGGTAAGTTTGTGTAAATTTATAATCAGAGTATTGACGTGTTCTCGTAAATTATTGAAAACGCACACGCGTAGTGTCACGCAGACTAATGAGATGAAATACAGGCCGATCTGTGTTACTGATATGTCTAAGTCGTAGTTGACCAAATAAGGGGGCAATCAAGCAATACAAACGTCTGTAATTGGAACACTTTCTGATTGTTGATTATTTGTTTGGTTTTCCGTCGCGTTGAGAAACATTTCCACTCATAATCTTACGTTCACCATTGCCGGTTGAGGGCTGTAAATTTAGACATTTACTTAGCACTTATGGATTTTAGCAAGTGAGGGTTCTTTTATGCGTTCCACACCTGCTGCGACAGGGACCTCCGTTTTAAGGTCATATCCGGAAAGACCCGTGATTTCTCGACTTCTAAATGCCGAGCCTTGACGAAGGAGCAATCACAATACCTATTTTCACGTCTTAGGTTTTTAGCGGCCTGTTCAGAGTTGTGGGGGGGCCCTCTTTATTTTCTTACACTGCAAGAAAAAACCCAAAATTCGTCTGAAAGATATTATTGAAAAACATATTTTTGCAAAAACCAAAACAAAAATGTTAGGTCCCATCAAAAAAACAAGCTCATATTATTTCCTTATTGTCCTTGAACCTTTATTTCTAACAACCGAAGTGACCTAAAAACATTATCAATACTTGGAGTGTCGTTAGAGACATGAAACTTATTAACATATGACGTAGAAGGAGATTTCATACTAGAATGGCATTGTATCACAAAAAGTCCTAATATAAATAATATACGGTACCAATTTGATGCACCAGATGCGCATTTCGACAAAATTATGTCTCTTTCAGTGATGCTCAAAACCGAAAAATGTTGAAATTCGAAACATGAAAGCTGAAACTATATAAAAAGTGAACAATTGTAGTGCCTAAGAACTGGAGCCAAAATACTTCGAAGGATCAGAGCATATCGTGAGGGAGATAATCCTTAATATTTGATATGGAATTTCTAATTGTACTATTGCCAATTAAATACATTTATCCCGGTATTTCAAAGCTTAGTACATAGTACATAGCAAACTGTCCTTTAGGACATTTCCATGACATATAAAAAAAAATTAAACCAGACCACAGGCAAAAAACCGGAGTAATTTCGTAGTCAAATCAGTGCTATGAAAAACGGCTTAACAATTGCTATGAAACACTTCAGACAAGATTCCACCCAAATGGCAGGCCATACTGGCATACTTACACGTTGTAACTAACAGAAATTTGCCGAAAAGCTGCCTTTTAAACGTGACTTGTCGAAACCACTGCAACAACAACTTATGTTACAATTTGTTGACACCTATATGCTATAGATCTAACTGTATATTGTGCCAGAGTGTTCTAGCTGGATACAAAAAGCAACAAACCGGAAAACCTGACCGAAGCCTTTGTGATTTTCCCTGATTACGGATGCACGCTGTCAGGGTACTTGTAATTGTTTCTCAAGGGGATCTGTCATCACGTTCAACGGATGCTTTGTGACAGGTGACAAAGAATCAAATAAAATGTTACTTCATTAGTTTTAAATACAAATATCTATGGATATCATTCGAACTGTTTAATAATTCAGTTTATAAGCCCGCACACCACATCGATATCTGTTCTATTTTTCAAATTCTCTTTAATTAATTGATAATCATTTGTGCATGTTAAGAATGTTACTTGCATAAAGAAAAGGGGTTTTCCTTTTTCACAATATTTCTTAACTTAAAGTACCACTGCGGAGTCTAGAGACTACAACAGAAAACATCTCTCCAGTGACATTGCAACTATTTCAGGTTAATGTCTATCATTTTATTTTCATGTTTTCCTTCTAATATTGATAATCATATGTTTATGTAAAAATGTTAATTGCCACGAAGATAGATTTTTTCACAATATTCAACCCAACAGGTACTTACAGAGAGTCTACGAACGACAATAGAATCCCTGCTCTGTAGTTAAGTATCCGGTGTACACTTTTCATTGTTTATTTTTCCTTATTTGACAAAAAATGAAGGAAAGATTATAATCAAGTTAATGATTGCAATAACAGCAAATTTATTATTTCGTTTCTGGTGTTTTTTAGAATTTTCCAAATGGTTAATGGATCCATTTTTTGATTATCAATACTAACTGTCGTCAAATTTGAAAAGCCCATCTGAAATCACTGAATTTTTACCAGTTTGTTTATGACGTAAAATTTAGCATTAAGCTTAAAGAGAATTTTCTTTCGTGTGAATCCTGCTTTTGACATGACATTTCTAAAGATAAAAAGGGCTCAACAGCTTGTATGTCGGTCAACAGGGGGCATGCTTACTACTTCCAGGCACCTGATCCACCTCTGTAATATTCCAGGGGTCTGTGTTTTCCCCAAAACTTTAATTTGTATCCGTTTAGGAATATGAAATTGATACACTGGTTGTCGTTAATTTTTAACTTTTTCATAAAATTGGCCGCATGTAGAACATGGCATTAGAATAGACTTCCCTTTGTAAAAGAGGGGTAAGATTATTGAAAGTTGATGAATATTAAATAATTATGAAGAGTGCAAAATTAAGAGTTAAAAAAACCCCACAGATCCTTGGATACCCTTAGAGGTGTCAGGTTTTTAGATTGAGCAAGGATTCCTGTTGACCCACACTTCCGTCGTAAGCTTATTAAACCAGTTTTCTTTACCTTTCACTTTGTTGGTTTCAGAAAATGTATGTATTGGACTCAGTCAAATATATCACTTTTTTCTTTTTGCATTCCGATAAACGTTAATTGATATAATATGTATATCAATAGAAATGAAATTTTTGACGAATTACCAAGACGGGAATCTACAACATGCATATATCAAAATATGGTAAACCATTGTTGAACAATCAAAATCATTTTAAATAAGATAAATAATATACATAATTGATAATTGAAGAATTCTTGGCGTGTTAATCGTAATGGTCCTGTGCATCACACTGTCATCAGTAAAACAGAAAACGAAAGTATTACCATTTTCCAAATAATCAATGCGAGGTAATAGGCTACTAACATAACAATTTTTTGGATCATTCCGTCTACACTATTGAGGGATTAGAAGTATGGGGAAAAATCTTGCACGGTCCCATGTGTGATCTTTCGTCCATCCTGATGGAGACTGTGTAGGTGAGAACAGTTGATTGACCTTGTTCCACATAATTATTACTCTAAGGATTATCTATTAGCAAACTTCAAAACACGATTATTAGTAAAAAAAGACCAAAAACAAAATCAAAATAATAAATAAATAAGAAGAAAAAATACCTGTAATCGTATCTAAAAGTAATTGAAAACCTTTGTCATTGTTTCGATTGATGGAAAAAATAAGGAAATATTAATTGACGTTATTGCCAGGATCTTTAATTAACGTGATTGAATAATTAATGCACTTGTCGAATAGTGTTGAAAACTATTGTTCACGGTCTGTCCTTGCAGGTGTTCAGATGAGAGTAATGGGCTGGCCAGTCCATGGCCAAATTTCTATAGGATCATGGAAGGAACTGGAAAGAAAGGACGGTGGGTCAGAAGAGTAGTGTTAGTGGTCATCAACTATGGATTATCTCCCAAGGCGCTTCGACTGTCTCCCTTAATATTTTGTTTTTCTCATAAAGTAGTCAAAGAAAAAATATGATCCTCGGAAAGCGTAATTGTTCTTGATAAACTGTCCTTAGATGATAATACAACCTATGAAAAAACTTTCATGTAAAGAGAAGGAATAGCAAGACTAAGTACAGTCAAGTAACCCAGACTCGTATGTGAGTCAGTTTATAATACTAACATAAATCAAATTATTGTGAATCTTAATTTTCCGACGATATTATCCGATATCAATTTTGTTTCGCAATAATGCTAATTGATTAATTGCAAAAAAAGATATATCATGCCGCATTCTAGAATAGAGAATAAGAAGGGTAGTCACTACATCAGGTTGAGAGAGAGAGTAATGAAACATGGGTATGATGTGTGCGCATAAATGTGAAGTGAATGATTTGCGTCTGGGATCAAAGAAAATGTGATTAAGTTTTAGCGCACAGTTAATGAATATATGCGCACATAAAAATTGAAATATTGCTCATCGAAAGCCGCATGCAGAGGTTCAAGTATTTGATTCAAATATATTATTTCAAATTCAATAATTAGCACGGATAAATTTAAGCAAGTATGATAATTGCTGTCAACCAATTCAGTGACTGTCAGACATTTAGATACCATTGATTATTTAAAGAGTGTCTTAACATTGAATTTTCGCGGCATCAAATAAATTGATAACTTTTGAATAATTATTATCTCCAGTTATTGAGTTTGTAATCCATTTGGGCGCTCCGTGGCTTGTAAATATGAAAACTAGTTATGAAAAACTTTGTAAAACATGGTTTTAAAAGTAGAAATGAATAAGAACTTTCGATAACAGTACTGAAGACAATCAATCGAGTAACTGGAGTTCAAAACTGGTATAAGATTTGCAGATTTTCATTCCTGGGTGAGTCTTTATTTTGTTGATACCTTGAAGGTTGAATGATGCCAGAACTTTATTTCCTTTTGCTTGAAATTTTTTCTCGTATCAGATGAAACTTCAATGGTCGTGGTCCTTAACAAAACTGTTGCCTATGACATACCTACATGGATTACTAATATTTAAAATACGCAGCTACCGCGTGTATCTCTGTCAATACGAAGTATGAGGCTACATTAAGGACCGTATTTAACATTATTTTGATACATAATGATTCTACAGCAATCGCATGACTGACAGTGAAGATAAGCTAACAACAGTTTCAAAGAGACTATAGTGGAAGAAGAGCTGGGAAACACCAGGGATGGATCAGGTGCCAAGGAGCGGAGTAAAGCATTCAAGTTGACTAGTCACAACGAGATTGTTGAAATCCCTGTATCAATAAATGCCTTGGCTTCAAAATTGATCAATTCCCAGAACTAATTTTTGCGAATCGAATTGAGACTTAAACAGCATAATGCAGATTTGTTACATAGACAAAAGAAGATGACTCGTTCGTTCGTTCGTTCGAGAGAGATCGAGAGAGAGAGAGAGAGAAGGAGAGAGAGAGAGAGAGAGAGATGAGAGAGAAGAGAAGAAGAGAGAAGAGAGAGGAGGAGAGAGGAGAGAGGAGAGGAAGAGAGAGGAGAGAGAGCAGGTTATTATGCACTAAGCTGGGGTTATGTACTGCATTAAATTCATATTTCAATATTTGCATTTCAATGCTATTGCCTGTGATATTTTTATTTACAAATTGTAATGATAGGGCACCATTTCCTCATGAATGGATTTACAGTCGTGAGCAACGCACTTGTGAATATTGGTGAATGTCGTATATCTATTTCAACGGCTGGGGAGTCAGACAGTAGATTTTCGTTACAAGAAACTTTATTTTTGAAAATACATGAAGGTATGAACTACAACATCTCACTCCATCATACGTTTTAGGTTGTAGGAATCAAATCATGACTTTAGCCAGTGTGAAAAGTTACAGATCATACTCTCATTTAATTATAAATTCTAAATATATTTTTCAGATTACACTTGCACAGGAAATATATTGGAACATAAAACTTCCTGCTTGTCAAGTACAAAGTGATGGCTGGGTTAGATATAAACTTGTTGGTGTTTGCACTGCTTACACTCTTTTCCCAAACAAATTGTAGAAATTACAGAGGAATATGTGGGCCACCGAGGTAAGATACAGTTCTATGTACAAATATTGTGAAACTGATATTTTAGACTTTGAGGATGCACTAACTGTATTTCATGAAAGATGACTTTTGACACTGGCGATAATCTGCTTTCTTCCAAAATGTCGAGATAGTATTTAATGTTATTTTTCTTTGCTTCTTTCGTTTGATATTTAGGGTTTTTCATTCATTTCTAATTCTATATATCCTCTCCATGGATATTTTTCGTTTGATTTCTGTACTAAGATAGTCACTGTATGAATGCATAAAATATATGAATCGTTACTGTGTTAGAAAACATGCTAAAAGTCTTAAATATGTGGGACTTTGCGCCGAATTTAGATTTCCAGATATTTCTCTATAAGAACTTAATTTAGGTTTTCATATCTGCAGGATTTATTTTAACTTAAAAATTTCACAATTAATTTCATTCTGAAGAAATGTGCACGATGCAAATCGTTAGTGCATGCGGTTCAATCTCAACTTCTCTGTGGATTATGACGTAACTTTTATCAATTGTATATACCTGTTTAAAATGTGTTTCTACGTGTATTTTCAAGGTCTGACGGTTCCATATTCTGCTGTCCATACTTCTACGTTGATGGTGACCAATGTGTCGGTAAGTTTTGGTTCAATTCCTAATAAGTAATTATTGCACGAATCATACCTTTGATGAAACAGTCACGTTTTCATGTTATTTTCCATATGAGGGATCGGCTTATTTGTGTGATGGTAGATTTGTTTTCAGTAACCCTGTACCGTTGATAAATGTAAGGATACAATCCACCCCAAGTGCTTCAGATGTTGATATTAACATTTATTCTGGAGAATATGCAATTTCGAATGACTATATGATAAAACTTTACACATAGGGAACTCTCGAAATTTTCAAATGTCATTAAAGCTTAATTATATCGTAATTTGTTAAGATTACAGACAAACGCACTATTGAATCAAATAAATACATAATTTTCAAAATCTTGCTATTCTTATTCCATGAACATTGATGTGTCTATACCAACACTTACGTCCATTTGTTGGCACCCATAGGTTATAACATAACACTGCTGGTGTGACCGGTCAGCAGAGGACGCTTACTCCTCCATGGCAATCCTGCCTTCGCTTTTGTTGGAGGTCCGTTTTACCCTATTCTCAATTTTGTATATATATTTTTTTATTATGATTACGTTTAACACGATGTAAACTTCGCCTATTTATATTGAACAGAGTGTCCAGCTGGATACAAAAGCAACAATGGAAAAAACTGTACAGAGCCTTGTGATTTTCCTGATTACGGTACACACTGTCAGGGTACTTGTAATTGTTCTCAAGAGGATTGTCATCATGTCAACGGATGCCCTGTGTTAGGTAAAAAAAAAGCAAATGTTACTTAACAGTTAAGATACAAATATCCATGAATATTCAGATATTTTTCTCGCTATTTGATAATTGAGTTTTAAAATGCATATCGGTATTTTTCAATTCTCATATTTCTTTCCATAATAATAATAAATGTTGTATGTAAAGATACCATTGCATGAAGATAAGATTTCTTTTCCACAACATTTTACATAAAGACACCACAGCGAGTCTAGAAACTACAACAGAAAACATGTTCTTCAGTGCCATTGGAACTACTTCAGGTTCTTTATATTTTCCTTTTAATTATGATAATCATTTGTGCATATAAGAATGTTATTGCTTTTCGCAATATTCTACCTACAGGTACCACAGCGAGTCTAGTAACTACAATAGAATCCCTGCTCTGTAGTAAGTACCCGGTGTATAAACGTTTCATAATTTATTCTTCTCTCTTTGACACTAATGAAGGATATATATGATTAGTATAGCATGATAACAAATCACATTTTGTTTCTGTTTGTTTAAAATTTTAGGTCACCTGAAACTCAGGTGACCTATTGCAATTGGTCTTTGTCCGTCGTCAGTTAACAATTGAACATTTTCAACTTCATCTTGATAACCACCAGTCCAATTCCTTTCAAATTTGGTATGAAGCATCTTTGGGACAAGGGGCACATAAATTGTAAATTTCAGGTCTCTTGCACTCCTGGGGCCTTGGGTGTGGGGGAAAAATTGTCCAAAAGTGACCAATTTTCAAA
>CAJDSM010066439.1:8974-11489 GCA_903981925.1 Ostrea lurida | reverse complement strand
CACGAGATGTAAATCAATGACTATATATAAATATATTTTGGTATAATATACTTTATGAAATATAGCAACAAAAGTACAATAGTTTACAGATGGTTGTAAGCTTATGAACAACTCCATGTATCTGACTTTATTTGAATCAGTTTTTGTGATATTGGACCATCAGAAATAAAAACTTATGCTGCTTTTGAGCACTCGAGGCGGATCTGGCCCGCAATTTACAATTTTAATATTACAAAATCATAGTAAATACAGATAATAGATGGATGAATTTGAAAACTGAAACGTTACAACTGTAGTAGATAAATTTTCTTTCCCTGCAGTACAAATATCTGCCTGCACCGGTATATCTTCATGAAAAACTGTATCCAACATCCTGGAAAGTGTGTGTGGTGTGGAAGGGGAGCACAAAAACATGGATTATAAGATTTTTTTACTCAAATTTCGAAAATCTAAATCGTGAGTGAGAGGGGAAATAACAAGTGTTGCGTCCTTTCTCTACGAGGTCAAATCATTTAGTTCAATTGGGTCAAATGCTATTGATGTGTACATACAACTTGTGAGCCACGTTTTTTACATGCTACTTTTGTCACGGATTGCCACGTTTACCGGATGAACGGTTCACTGCAAGTGTGA
The DNA here is from genome assembly GCA_903981925.1 of Ostrea lurida. Classification (NCBI taxonomy): domain Eukaryota; kingdom Metazoa; phylum Mollusca; class Bivalvia; order Ostreida; family Ostreidae; genus Ostrea; species Ostrea lurida. The sequence continues at coordinate 10,856 of CAJDSM010066439.1, read as the reverse complement.
CCGAAAACACATGGTTCAATTTTACATAGCTTACAACATTACTTTGAAAAAATAAGGGAGGGAGCATATGCCAATATGTATCATTTTTGGATTGCAAAAGATTTGGTAATGAATGTAAAAAAAAAAAAAACCAACCTAAAAAAAAACCAAAACAAAAAAATAAAAAGCAAAAAAAAAAGCCGTCGCGAAACAAACAAACAAACACCCCCCCCGCCTCACAAGTAGAACCCCCCCCCAAAGAAAAAGGCAACCAAGAATGTTTCAGATACATGAATAACAACCACAAGCCCCCCCCCCCTGCAAAATCCATAATGGCATTCGCAGTGCAAATTATTATCAAATTGGTTCTTTTGGTACGATGACAAATAAATCATTACCATATTAAGGGTAAATAACATTTCTTTATTATTATATGCCATCTAGCAAAAATTGTCATATTTCTTGATTTTTTGTCACCACTCGAGAATATTATCACTCAATACTGACGATTCCACAGAGTTGACACAACGAAGGCAAGTTGAGCAAACTCGTTATGAACGAGATAACTATTTCGTAGTATGCTATGATAGATATTATACTCGTTAATAATCGCGATTACTTAACTTAGTTATAAAAGGAGTTAATTATCTCGCTTCTACGGAATAATAAGCTCGTTATATACGAGATACTTAACTCGTTGTCACGAAGAATCTCTCATATCGATATTAGCGAGATAATGTATCTCGTTAAAACTGAGATTACTAACTTGTTGATAACTAATTGTTTTTATCTTTATTACTAAAATGAGCTCCAGTCGGCGTTTCGTATAAAACAACTTTTAAAAATATGATAATTGTTAATAAGATACCCCCGATTAGAATACCATACGGGAAAGGAATTGATCTTTTTTTTTGATATATGAAAATATTATTCTGTTGATCGGAATTATACGATCAAAACAGCAGGCCATGTTCACGAGAGCTATTTAAGGACTAAGACGTGTCTAAAGTATTTATGGGAGCGTAATTCTAACAACACTTTTTTCTCCCCGGTAAACTATAAACTGTTGTCTCATATACTCCTCATAAAAATATATTTTTAAAAATTAACGTACGATATTTACCCTAGAAATCGAAAGCTAGTCAAGGACTCAAAATGGAAATTCGCTTACCTCGATTATCCGGTTCCTGATTCTCCGAATTTGGTGAAGTCACAAGAGACCACAATCTGTTAAACGCATGCACAAGACGATTTATCTCGCAATTTTGAGGAGTTTTTCGGATTGAGGGGCGCCTCGAGTTTATTGTCGTTATAACGAGTTAATTTTCTCGTTAATACAAGGACTCTCATATTTTCATTATGGAGTCTTTTTTCATAAGTTAACATCTTATCATCTTTCAAAATATGCATATGATTCCTATTTATATACACAAGATTATCATTTCAATCTCACAAAGGGTGTTGTTATTCTAAATGAAAACCATATTACTACTTTAATGTTCAGTGAGCTTGACCTTTGACCTTTTCACCCCAAATTCGATAAATAACATCTTTGACCCATGGGTAGTCCATATGTATGATATGGTGACTCTAGGTAGAAAGGATAAAGCTGAAAAGCCCGGATGCTTTGATGTGCAGTGTACTTGACCTTTGACCTTTTGACCCCAAATTCAAAAGGGAACATATTTGTCCTATAAGTAGTCCATATGTGTGATATGGTGACTCTAAGTGGAAAGGGTAACACTAAAATTCCTGGGAACCATTCTGTCTACAACGGATGGACAGACAACCCGATTTCATTATCAGAATATGGAAAACTCAACAGGGAGCGCTCAATGCATAAGCAAAAACAAATAAATAAAGTGGCAGATGTGATTTATTGGCTGAATGGGCCACGGCCGCT
>CAJDSM010066439.1:1474-3974 GCA_903981925.1 Ostrea lurida | reverse complement strand
GTATTAATTATGTTGGCAGAATTATAAACATCAAATTTGGCCACCCCCCCCCCCCTTCCCTATCACTTCAAATTGACGAAATGTGCATTTTAAGAAATTTTCTATATGAAATCTACGAAACTAAACCTTGTTATGATTAGAGTTATGATACAATATGTGAACATTCGGAATATATAAATGTTTTAGTACCGTAAGCTTTACTTTACAATATTCTATTTGTTACTATTTTATCTGATGCTTAGGACCCCATCGATTAGCACGCCACCTACTTCCGATGTAAGGGCAGTAACTGCAAAAATGAATGCATTATGGCAAACATCGGAGTCGATGATATTGTACGGTGTTTTTTTAGGGTGTTTTTTTGGGGGGGGGGGGGGGTTGGTTTTTTTTTTTTTTTGGTTTTTTTTTTTTTGTTTTTTTTTTTTGGTTTTAATTTTTCTTTTTTTTATAATTATTTTTTTTTTGGTTGGTTTTACGTTGTTGGTTTGTTGTTTTTATTTTTATCTGATTTCGTACATTGATTATTTATGTGATATCGGATAAGGTGATTTAAATCATGGTGATGCAGGTTAGATTTGAACGCAGACGAGAATAAGGATTTGTTATTGGTACTCGTTGATGCAGACTATGAATTTATTACAAAATACGTGGCTAATGATATGCCTTGTGTATGTCTAGCCGGAGTTATATGCTACAGTTATGAATAAAACAATGATGAAATTTTAAAAATAGACACATGAGTATTCATTTAGGCCGATAAACAACAGGATTATACACTTTCAGCGTGTGGCTATTACTATACATTGAAAAATAAAGTTACCACAATGTCAAATTACATGTATAATACGTTGAAAAATAAAGTCATCAAAAATAAATTACTATACATTGAAAAATAAAGTTACCACAAGTTGAAAACTACAACATATTTAATATCTAAAAAAAAAATTAGGTTACCGTAAGACAAAGAATTTTTTTTTCAAATAATCAAAAGCTAATATCTTTAATCTAAAACTACTGAAAAGCTTACACATGCTCAAGGATGCACGCACATACAAATGTATTAAGATTTACCGGTAAATGCAGACATGATAAACAGAGCAATCAGCAGCGTGTAAATACTATGTACTCTCCGTATACTAAATATCGGCTGTATATATAACACATGGTTATTAAAAGACATTGTCAATTGATTCCAAGAGTATCCGGTATGTTGTTATTCGTGAGTAATTCAACGCATGTCAAATCTGTGGAAACTGTTTGCTTGCTAAATTTAAAGAAAAAACAAACACATTGCTTTTGATTGCGATTCCTCGGATGATGATTTTTCTCTTATTTTTTTTTTTAGGAACTATTTTAAAACAGTCGTGTCATGTTGGAAAGTTAAAGCTGCTGTTCAAATTTGCATTTCTAAATGATGTAATAAGATCACAAATATATAATTACCATTTAGAAAAATAATCACACAATCGGGTATGAATTGTATGATTTTTTTTTCTCCGCCATATTGGAAATAGAACGAAAACGCTGGCGACCCCAATGATGACTACAAAAGCATATGAAAATGTGTATGTCCAAACGCAAAGGTATATGGAATTCTGTCGAGCCGAAAATCTTTTATAAAATCAAATGAAGGAGTCTGAAAAGATTTACAATAAAAGGCAAATAGCTCTGAACTATAAAGTTTCAAGATATCAATTAAAATATCATACCATTTCACAAAATACTGACGTTGCTAACTTGTCAACTCACATATATTTTTTTTTTCTTTTTTTTTTATTTGGATTTAATTCTTTTATATATATTCATTTATTTGCTTTGTTTTATGTCCATCTGAGATTTTTTCATTCATATAGAGACGCAGTTATCTCATTTAAAATACATTTACAATGTTTGTCATATATGTATTTTAGACTGACATTCACAGAAAATGGCATTCAGGCAGCAATGTTTAGTTAAGCTTTATAGACATTTCGAAAGCTTTCGACACAGTTTGGCCATGGAGACATGGTCTTTTTATGAAATCATATTAAATGGGTATTACATGGAATCTCTGGTCATTTATTGACGATTGTCATACAAATGCAACCAGTGAAATTGTTGTCAATCAAACCCAGTTCAATGGGTTTCCAGTTTTACGGGGTGTACGGCAAGGTGGAGTTTTGATTATTGAAAGTGAAAACATAAAAACAATGTCATATTTGCAAGTAATACCGTAGATATGATATCTACGACCAACGAAATAATGTGATATAATAAAAACTCCATGTGTTTAATTACTCTTTGCATTCGTGTTACTCACTTAGTTTGTGTATCAATCAATATCGGTTTATGAAACAGCATATGAGAGACGTAATGAGTACATTCATTTATGCTGTGACGAATATTCCTCCCACTCCCGCATGTAAACAAATTCTTTCGCTTACTAAGTACGAGGATTCTCCAAAGGGAAATAACTCGTACGCATCTCGAAACCGGCGTATTGTAATATAGTTTTGAGTGG
>CAJDSM010066431.1:2178-18708 GCA_903981925.1 Ostrea lurida | reverse complement strand
ACAGGTTGTATTGGCAAACTAAATCGTTACATGTATAACGACCGTAAAATTAGCGATATGCTGACTTTAGCGTGAGATTGATGAAACCCCGTCATCACTTATAGGCAATAGAAAAATGTTATAATCTAGTAATGCCAAAGCAAGTTGTCTCCTGTGTCGATTGCTTTTTTTGACATAAACTTCTGCCCTACATAATTATTAAACAATTCAGCAACAGAAGAAGCATAATTCGACCCATGGGATTTCCAACAGACTATTGGAAGACCTGATCAACAAAAACATGGAAATTTTGTTGATGAGGAACTCCAGCATCATTTTCATATAAACTTCTGAGTTTTTGAGTGTAGAACAAATGGTGTTTAATTAAGTAAATTTTTAATGACTGATAATTGGATATAAATATTTCCCTTTTCCATATCTATTGAAGAAGCAACTGTCTACAAAAAAAACCCCAAAAACCCAACACTCTAATTGTGTAGAGTATTTTAAAGTTGTACCTTTCGACATCAATGGTGGATATGAGAGAAGTTTTGTGACATTAACTTTACTAAAACGTCTTGCTTCAGAATCTACATTTGAATTACACCTGACATATGTTCTGATACAGAGTTTGGTCCTCTTGGGATTTTCATCAATCTTAGGTAAAAACTTTATATGAAAATCAAAGCAAAGTTTATTTTAAAACAAGGCAAAATGTGATGTACATTTGTATAAAAATTTAATGAATTGTACACACGGATACTAGTTCTTACCGAGTGAAAACATTCGCCACTAGCCTAATGTACAGTAACTATGTTATTACTAATCTATCATCCCAAGCCGAAAGCTAGCTATACAAAATGTGTAGAGCAAAACATTCATCTTAATTTGTCATATAAAATAATACAGCCCGTAAAATTCAGAATATAACTCATAATCACCACAATATTCCTCAATGCCAAGGGCCCTTTTTGTAGCCCTGTTTTACAAAAAAAAAAAAAAAAACACTTAAAATATCACATAGTTTCATATACTCATCTAACAACTTAATTTTGGTTAGATCTACATTAAATTCTTTTTCACATCAAAATCACAATTTAATCAATAAAATAAATTGGAGAGATGGTTTTGGTCCTATTCATAGATTATTTTGTAAAATGTGATCCCGTTTTCTTTCCTCTTATTAATTAACATACTGCACACAACGGTCATCTTAATTGTGAAATTTTACAACCAACTTCTACAGAAGATTTCTTTCACCGGAGCTTGACTTTGCAATGATTTCAAAATTATATAAGGAAAACCACAGACTTCTCTAGAAAAATTTGGCTTAACTTAATTCATTCATATATGTATTACGGGTGACAAAACAATTCTTCAACAAGACTGGTGTATACTAAAGTATTGGTTTAAAAAATTATTTTGGGTCAAAGAGTTTGTAGAATATTTATACAATTAAATCAATTCCATGTTCTTATAATGTCTGTCAAACCGATAGACATTAGTTTATGCATGCAAGGTAAAACAATCATCTAGATATCATACAGAGAAATATAATATAACAACAGTGAATAAACCGTATTAAGCATTGCACCAGAAATGAACAGTGGATGCAGTCACAACATGAGTCACAATGAAATGTCATAAAGTGTCTGATAGCAGTGGTAGAAAATATCAAGACGTACAAGTAAAATTGTGTGGTATAATTAAAAGTTGATGCCGGATACAATGCCATAATCAGTAAACAGTCAGACCTGTCAATATAATCCAGTGTTCTGCTTTCACAATGTTTCATGTATTGATACTTATAACATTAAGTATACGAACAGCACATGGGAAAACAAAACTATTCTGTTGTAAACGTTTGACCTTGTTAAATATCCAGTATTAAGTTGGACGTATCAGACTTAATCAGTTCTCGACTGAGGATAAATTCGATGGATTCCTTCCACACCTCCACTGAATGCTCAGACCGGATACTGACGGGGTAAACGCTTGAATGTATCTGGCCGGAAAGATTTGCAAATCCCGAATCACGAATAAACTGATCTTCTAAGTGGACACATGACAAGACTGCCATCAACTATAAATAGAAAGAAAACAATTTTCAACAGAATTCATAAACATTCATTCAACCTCTTTAATCATCTATTGTTTTTTAATACCCACCGCTTTAAATGAAGCAAGGGGTTATAGGTGAATTCTGTGTTCTGTCCACTTGCTCCTTCCTCCCCTCCATCCACTACGCTCTAAAACCACCAACAGAATTCTCGAAACTGTTACAGGGATTCTTTGTTACATCGACTGTCTTGTCAACTCCAGTTTTGAATTTTGAATGATTTGGGGGAGCGGGGTACATGGCTTTGCTCACAGAGATTTGAGTTCGTTTATAATGATTTTTGTAAATTATTAGTCGAACTCCATGAAACTGATGTCAAGAGGTTTGGAGATAGAAATTTGTTTTTTATTAGTGTTGCAACACTGAATAAAATTAAAAAATCATCTTCTCTCCTCTTCTTGCTCTCCTCTCTTCTCTCTGACTTTTAACATATTCTCATAGCTCTATATCACCACAATTTATGCCACGCGACGATCACTGTGGAGCCTAGACTATTGCTCAATACCCTTCCTTCCTGCACATAGTCGGTTCTGTGCATTAGTTATCATAGAAGACTCATACAAACGAACAATCTCTCACACACACAAATTCTCTCACCCTGCCTTTTCGGTTTATACCCACCCTGTAGCGCCATTAAAATTTTGCAGAGGATTCTATTGTTACATTGATTGCCATTGTTTGCATCACACTCCTAGCTCTTAAATTTGATTTGAGTGGTTATATGGAATGGGGGGGGGTCGGGGGGGGGGGGGGGGAGGGGGGGGGTTATCGACTTAAATGGGTTTGGCTCACAGGAAGTTCTAGTTTTATTTACGTTTACTTGAATTGTATCCAGGGAACTGTCTAGAATTTCATCATACTGGTGCACAGTTTACTATTGTGGCCACAATCATACGTTGCCATGGACTTAAAAAATTTCTTTATACTATTTTATTAGTTGTTCTGTAGTTAAAAATTTGTTTTTATCAGTTTGCCAAAAAAATAGACAAAAAAATAAGAAAATAGCAAGAAAATCTCTCTTCTTCTCTCTCTAGTCCATAATTGTTGTAAACAGTCTAAACAGAATCTCATAATGTACACAAGATAGGAAGCAGTGTATCCCTCCATGTCAAGTAAGAAGTAGGGTACAGTTTCTAAAACGTCATCAATGACTTTCATTTGAGCTCTAACCCTTGCAGTCAAATATGGAATAGATTAGCAAAACCAAACTTCCACTCATTTTCATCAGCAAAATGATTGTCACATGACGAGAGCTTGAATTGGTCAATTAATGAAAATATCGACATGAAATTAGGTGTTTTCTTTGCAAACAATATACAGCACAGCGTCGAGCAAATTCACTATCAAATATGTTTTTCATCTTCTACAGAAAAGCGTCCTCGATATAACGAGGCATGCTTTGCTGCATTAATGATTTAATTCACAAGACTTTCACCATGGTAGATAACGTAACCAATAGTGGTCCCTTTTACCTCCTATACGAATTGTCATCTTTATTCATTAACTAAAGACTCATATGGGCCACATCGCTCACCTAGCACTGCTTCACTAAGAAGCGCATCATAGCAACTTAATCCCTATTGCGACCCACACGCCAACCTTCTCGGAGGATTGTAACAAACTTGTCGAATCTCCACTATATCAGAAGCTTTCATATAATTTCAGCTTTTCTGGCCCATGGTTTCTTGAGAAGAAAGATTTTAAATGACCACCACCCTATTTTTGCTATTGTTTATATCTACCCCTTTAGGCCTGGCCTTCATTGAATCCAACCCTGAAATCCCCCTTCACCAAGGATGTCTTGTCTTATTTGGTGAATTTGCACCAGCGTTCTTGAGAAGAAGTCGACAAATTAAAACGTTAACAGACACGACGGACCACGACGGACAAAATACATCCAATAGCTCACTGACTGTGCGAAGTTAATAAAGCAAATATTCAAGTACCATCATATACATTCACTCTCGCTTACCAACGGCCACGTTCGGTTTCACATCATTTGCCTATGTATCAAAGATATCTTCCAGTCTAACGAAACTGCCTATCTTACTGAGCGAGTAATTTTCCTTCGTTATATCAATAGCAGTTAATCAATCGCAATGGGTATCTCTTAAACATTCCCCGTAGTGTATTTTCAGTACGAACAAATACACCCTCATTGTCCCCCTTTCCTCTTATTTCTTAAAATAAAAGTATGAAAATTGCTGATAGACAAATGTCTATTTACCCATAGGTCGGTGAAAGAACTCAAATAATCTGCGTTAAATCGAATTGTATATAAGTTGTCAAATGCTCATTTGTTTACCAACAATATTGCCGGTGCCGAAGTGCGAGATATGCCATATAGCAAAGCGTGAAATATAATAGTGTGCAGATTGTTACCAACCAAATATTCGCGTTAGGCAAATTTGCCGGTATATTAGAATGCCACTGTAACGAGCGCTTGACTGTATATACTGTATCTAAATCTAATAGCAATTTACTATCTATACTGTAAGTCTAATAGCAGTACGTACCTATAGTGAGAGTCTAATTACAGTAATACCTATACTGTAAGTCTAATTACAGTAAATACCTTATACTGGTACAGTCTAATTACAGTACGTACCTATATGGTGTCTCAATTACAGTCCTACCTATACTGGATAAAGTCTAATTACAGTCCGTACCGTCATATACAGTAAGTTCTAATTACAATACATACCGATACTGTAGAGTCTAAATTACAGTACATACCTAAATACTGCGTAAGTCTAAATACAGTAGATACCCATATACTGTGTTAAGTCTAATGTACCAGTACATACCCTATACTGTTAAAGGCTAATTTACAGTACGTTAACGCTATACTGGTAAGTCTAATTACAGTACGTACTATACGGTAAGTCTAATTACAGTACATACCTATACTGTAAGACTAAATTACAGTACGTACCTATCACTGTGTAATCTAAATTACAGTTACATACCTTTATACTGTTCAAGTCTAATTACAGTCCGATACCTATACTGGTAAGTCTAATTACAGTACATACCTATACTGGTAGTCTTAATTACAGTACAACCATATACTGGTAAGATCTAATAGATAATACGAATACCTATTACTGGTAAGTCTAATAACAGTACCATAACCTAATACTGGGAAGTCTAATAGCAGTACATACCTATACTTGTAAGTCTAATTACCAGTACTTTACCTATAACCCTGGGAAGTCTATCATAGCAGTACAAGACCCTATACTGGTAAGCTCCTATAGCAGTACATACCGTATTACAATGTAAGTCCTAAACTACAGTACGTACCTATACGGGTAAGTCCTTAATAGCGTACATGCCTAATACACGGTTAGTCTATCTACAGTATCTACCCATATACTGGTAGTCAATAGCCAGTACAACCTATACCTAGCTAACACCCAATCCCCTCCCACAATTCAAGCGACAACAAGCATACACACTCCAGCAGCTGTCTCCAGGAAATCTGTAGCTTTTCTAACGAGATCGTTCAGGTAGCTAGTCCATGTTTCCTGCATTGTTCCTCAGACAGAGCTTTTCCCTTATGGATCTATTGATGCCATCAAACGCTTCCTGAAAAAATCACGAATTCACACTGAAATTTTTCGATACATACACAGTATCAATTTGCATGTAAAGGCAAAAGATAATGAACAGTTTTAGTCAATCTCATGAAAGTCCTAAATACAAGAAAGGCGAAAGTTAACATTGTGTCAAACGTTAATCATAATCCAAAAACATTATACAAAAATCGACGTGTAGGCGCAACACGAACCTCCGACAAAAAAGTGAAGGTAGGGGACATATGCCATGGAGGAGAAATGCATCCTCTGCTTGATCACCGGCACACCCCCCGTGCACGCCCTTTCAGTCCGACAATTCAACAGTAAAGGGAGCTCGTACCCGTAGTCAAACTCTAGTCAGAAAATGACAGTCTAACAAAGCGTATAAAACAAGCTCAATGTCCGAAAACATAGCTACATTAGTGATATTTGTAAATTCGCAAACCAAGGTCATAACTAGGACCGAGAATTTGCGAACATGATCGACTTTGTAAAACGAGACTTATCGTTATTACACCCGCCAGCAGTCAACTTTTTGCTTGTAGTTGGCCTCACTTTAAAAACGTCCGCATACGCAAGCATGCTCCTTGCCGATCGAACACACTGGGACACTATATACAAAACTACGATTCCCTGGACGACAACCAACGAGAGTGGGATCAGGTGATCTAGCAAAAGGACAAGGTACCCATAAGCATCTTGAGCCAAAATTACATTAATTTGTCAAAAAATTCGTCTGTCTTTTTATTTACCTCTTTACCGTTGCGGAAACGATTCATTTGTCTCTTATTCAACAGGTCGCTGACGGCAAAACCTAATAATCGACGGACGTGCACAATACCCTGCCTGCACACACTGCACTCCCCGCTCACACATCTATCATTGTTAATCTTCTTCACTATGTGTTATGGCATCCATCATTTAGCAACCTCACCAGAACGTTATCTAACACATAACGCGCGCGAAACATGCATACCCAGAAACGGCGGAATGCTGTATCAGAATGGTAAGAGAACCTTTTTGGCTGGCAGTCGGCTCACTCTTCCATCTCGTAATGCTTTACCTCCCGATTCGAAGAATTCAGCCAAAATGTTCTGCACGGTAATTTATCGGGACATTACAGAAATCTCATTTACTACGTACTCTAGATTCGACCATATTGTCTCATTACAGTCTCCTGGTAGATCCCCGAAAATTCCAATGCAAATCTCACTTTGGCCTCTATTTAAAACTTCCTCCGGAAAGGAAAATATATTAAATTACTCTAAACTTGTAAAAGAGAAGGAAACCACGAGTCCATCCATGTCATACTTTTCTCAATTTTTAGAACAACCTATTGAACTTAGATAATGAATTCCCATTCAAATGTCTTTTGTTATTCGCGTATATAAACATACATCCCCTCGTTGTGAAATCTCGTACTTCTATCCATGCTGTTACTATCATCGTATAGACCTCAAAAACAGCACATTAACTTGTGTCATCAAATAACATGCTCTCTCCTCATAATCATGCTCCCCCCCTCCCCCCTCCCCACAATACTGTTTATTACTTACTTATAAAATTAGGACTAGTTTAGCTTACGCTAACATCCCTAACTTATTTGTATTATACGCCATTCTAAATAAACTACATCGCTCAAACAAACCCGCACTAGACCGCCACCACCGCTTCACACTCGTTAAAATTCATGTGTGAGCGCCCACCCCCCCACCGATCGCCCAACCACGCGAACCCACCCACGCTCGCAGCCCCGGCAACCATAAACATGGCAAACACCTGTTGCTAATCTTTGTTTTGTTAAAAAAAGGAAAATTTCATGATACTGGGCATTTCTGCTGTGGTACATCATCACGGGAACTGGTAATTAAGACAAACACATGTTATAAGTGGAATAGCACTTCTCCTAAACAACAAGGCATTACTTCTCAATGCTATAGTGAACACAAAGATTGTTTGTTGATTACACTATGCCCCCGTATTCCACATGTCATGGAAGGGCTTGTCAGATGGATTATGCAGTGAAATATACTAAGGTCTATCCCGTACCATCCAAAGTTATGCCGCCAATATGTAATAGTTTTTTAAAAGTATGCGGTCAACCGTCAAGGTCAGTAGGACTCAAACGATGTTGTTACCATCAGAAAGTCATCTTCATAAAAATGTTACAAGTGAGCAATATCAAGAGCCCTACGCACTTACCTCCAAAAGTCAATACCAATGTATAAAAGTGGGTCCCCAAACTTTCATCAGAGGTCAAAATGTTTGGTACAAAACAAAACGTCTTGTCATAAGAAACATCCATGTCAAATAAAATCAAAAGCCCTGGACTTACCATTTTTAAAAGTTATAGCCAAGACTTAATTTTCAGAACAGAAGCACAGGACAAAAACAAATACCCCCCCCCCCCCCCCCCCCCCCCCCCCCCCCCGATCTTCGGATCTCAGGCCAGGCATAAAAAATCAATCTTATCTACTAGTTAGTTTATACAAGTTTCCAACTGCTGCCACTACTCGTAGGAGGTACTGTCATAAACCAAAATTAACTTAACGTTCATTTTAAACTATAACCTTTAAAAGTTCTAAAGCTGTAAATAATCTTCTACACAGATAACCCCAACCTTACTCCATGCTTGTGTCTACATGGGTTTCCCCCAAATACGATCCTGCATACTTGTAACCCAGCCCTGGATATTTTCCGTAATCGTATTTCCAATTTCGTGCTCTCTTGGCATATACGTTTTACTAATTACAGTTGGCCAAATATAATTGCGAAAAATATCCGTTCCACTCTTAGCTCAAACTTATACAAAATGCATTGTCTGCTTCAGCTGTCAACACCAGTTTCCTCCCATCAAATCTATAAACAAAAACAACATTATGATAACCATCAATTTGAGCACATGTTTCAGGAAATGCAAGAATAACACTACGTATTGAATCTTTCTTACTTTAAATTAAACTGCTTTTTAAAATCATTAGCATTTTAAAACTTCGGACGGACGAGAAAAACATGAATAATACGTATTCTACTACATTACTACTTCTGAAGTGCATAAAATTATGACATACAAAATTAGTGTCTACTAAAAATTTACCTCTGGACAACTGGCAATCCAATGGCTCGCATACAAAAATCATGTCTGTATTTCCGCATAAAAAATTCACAGTTTAGAAATTCCGGAACACTTTCCCGATCCTTGGTGTCGGTAGTGACAACCTCTACAACACTGTCTGTTTCCTGACTGATGTTCAGTACAAACCCGCCGGCACGTTCGAGAAGGCTCGCCTAAGTCTCGTCACTGCCTCCACAGAACCAAGCGCTGAATTGCATACAAACTGTCTCCCGCATTTTTCCAGACGTTCACGAACGAAGAAACAATCCCTGAGCAAGCTCTCCGGAAGGGTGGCTGCAAAGAAGTACCAATGTTAAATTGTAAGCTTAAACAGTATCTCTCAGCATCCAAATCTACATCTCGATACGGAGTGACACTAAAGCAAATAACATTTGCAATGAATTTTTAAGAGAAAAAGTTCTGAGTGTCTGGTTTATTTAAAGTAATGAAAGAGGGGGGCGGCGGGAGGAGAAAGGATATACGAATGGAAGAAGCGTGACTTTGTAGAATCTTGTGCATCAACTCATTTTATATCAGAAAGCCTATACATTACTAGGAAATGAAACTCCACTCAGAAAAAATCTCTGAATTCATTTTGTGTGATTTCAATGATATGGGAATGGAGACGTAAATTTTACATACTGTAACATGACCATAAAATATTTGATGCACATCCATGTCAACTCATAAATCATAACGATAACATTCATTAATACAAGTAATTCATTCCCAAAACTATCTTATTTTATCTTACTCAGCGTATCATAAAAAAAATTTGTAACCTTGTGACAAAGAAATCATTACCCATTTAGAAATAACGGCATGCCAGTCCTTCATAGTGATTCTGTCGCTCTCTTCCCGCGTATCTATGTCTTTCCAAAAACTTGTCTGATCCAGGCAACTTTTATCAGAAAACTTTCGAATGTGTGCTTAGCATAGTGCGCAAAGAACAACACTCTTAAAAAAAATGCAGAACAATCTAAACTTTAATAATGAGTGCAGCAATTCAATACAAAAAAAAACCCCATTCACAAAATAAACAGCATCCCAAGAATCAAGGCGGATGGGCTTTTTTTCACAAGGAAGAACTTAGAACTGCAGTCCTTTTGGGACTAATACCAACCTACACGGGCACACTGCTATAATAAACACAAACAGATCTTTCCGCAGACATTAAACAAGGAAATTTTTAAATTGCGTCATCTAGATATCATTGTTGAGATGCTTAGGAGGTGTTCGGACAACATGCCTGTTCCTATCCTATGTTGTGGCAAAACCATTTTATTAGAGTGGAAAGCCCTGTGGTGATCAGCGCCGGCAATCAGATGTCCCATGCACTGGGCCCTTCATCCTTCTCGTAGTAACATAACACCAGATAATATACCTAGATCCAGCCCGAGGCATCCAAAATATTTCTCATACACTTCGGGCGCATCTTCCCTCTCTTCCTTTCTCCCATCCTCTCCTTGTCACGGACCCAGGCTTCGTGTTGTCACTTTCGTCCAACTCTGTTGAGAAAGATGCATGACTATACATTTCACGAACTCATATCCATCGCCCGAATCTCATCGAACCGGAGGACTGATCTAATATTAATTGTATTACTTACAGAGTAGCCCAGTCATGGAGACCCAGATTGAGCCCGGGTCTGATCACCCACAGGGCTCCCACTACCTAATAACAATCGGTCGTTTTGCCACAACATAAGATAGGAACATGCAATTGTTGTCCGCAAACCTTCCTGAACACTTCAAACAATGAGGTATAGCGAATGACCCATTTAAAACTTCTGTTTAATCTGAGGAAATCTGTTGTGTTCTTACAGTGTGTCCCTGTAGGTGTATTAGTCCCAAAAAAGGTACTGCAGTTCTTAGTTTCTTCCTGCTGAAAAAAAAACCCATCCCCTGTTCTATGCTGTTTTTTACTTTGAATGTGTGGTGCTGTCTTTTGTAACACTCGCCAATGCTGAACCTCACTTATTAAAGTTAATTTACCTTTGATTCGTTAGGAGTGTTTATCTTCCGTCCACGATCAAGCCCACCACATTCCAAACATCTTCTTCCTGTCATGCAAAAAGTTGCTATCACAAGTTTCTTAGGAAAAGCCAAATCACCGGGAAGAATCAAACAGAATCCACATGCAGACCTGCATTCTGCCTTATTTCTCTAAATTGGTACAACTGATTTCCTTTTGTCACCAATGGTTCACAAAGTTATGGACCTACCCTGTAAAGAGTAAAATAAATAGTATGGCATGACTAACTATACATTATTTATGAATTACCGTTATGACTTTATAGTTGACAGATCTACATCAAATAGCTTTATGGTCAATGTTACCAGTAGTAAAATTTACTCTCCTTCATAGCATTGAACATCACAAAATAATTCAATTTGCTTTCATTCCTATAAATGTGCCATGCTATAGTCTGATAATAAAAACTGATTGAACTTGCCCACCACATTGCTACAAACACCGCATTCTCATTTGTTATACCTCTCCCCCCCCCCCCCCCCTCTTTCATAATTTAAATAACCAAGACACTTGATTCTAATTTCATTGCCAATGTTAGCTTTGCTATCATCATCACTCCGTATCGAAAAATCTGATTTATCTTGACCGAATACCATTTAACGCCTTACAATTTTAAAGTTGTGTTATCTTCTTTGCAGAACCCTTCCAGGAGTAGACTTCGCCACTCACGGCAGAGTTCTTCTTCCTTGAAAACTCTGGAACAAAGATGCCAGACCCATTATGTATTGCTTCACCGTTGTACATCTGAATGCGAGGAAGATCATCGACTTAGGGACCTTCATCCAACGTAACCATCACGTCCAGAACCAGACAGTGTTTAGAGTTGTCCTACCGGACACCCGCAGCGATGTCGAGCGGGAATGTTCCGCAATATATTAACTTGAAAATTCTTTTTAATGGGAAAACAGAACTACTTCTGTAGCATGCCTCGTCCGGTATCTGCCCACGTTGATCCAAGTAAATTTTAAGTAGACACTAACTTTCGTATGTCATAATCTATCAGCCAACTTCAGAAGTAGTAAATGTAGTTAGACAATACTATTATCTATCACTTTTTGTCTCCCTTCACAAAATTTACTACGTGTAATGATATATTTCAAACTGCATTAAATTTAAAACGTAAGAATTCAGATATCTATGTATTCAATTGATCTTTCCTGAACAGATGTCTTCAATTGATGTTATAACAATAGTTGTTTTTGTTTATAATTTTGATGGGACCAAGGAAACTGAGTTTGTGACAGCCTAACAACAATGATTTATAAGTTTTCAAAGGGCAAACGGATATATTCTCCAATTACTATTGGCCAACTGTAATTATACGTATATCCAGACGAGAGCACGAAATGGAATACGATACGAAAATATCCAGGGCTGGTGTTTACAAGACAGATACTATTTGGGAAAAACACCATCGTACGACACAAGCATGGGACGTAAGTTGTCTATACTGCTCGTAGAGATTATTTACAGCTTTAGACTTTAAGTTATAAGCTATTAAATGAAGTTAGTTATCTTTGTTTTCTGACACCCTCAGCAGTTTGAACTTGTTAATTAAACTAACTTGTAGTACATAAGATTTGAATTTTTTATGCCTGGCCTTGAGATCGAAGATCGGGGGGGGGGGGGGTGGGGGGGGGAGATTCCGGGCAGTGTATACTGTTATTGGTTTTGTGTTTTGTCCATGTCCTTCTGTCTGAAAATTAACCTTGGCTATAACTTTTAAATGTAAGTTACTAGGCTTTGATACTGACATTGATGTTCCTTAGACAAAACCTTCTATTTTAGTACAAACATATTACCTCCTGACCTTTGAAGTTTACCCACTTATACAGGCTAATGACTTTTGATGGTAAGTGCTAGGGCTTTGATATTTCACTTGTACATTTCTTATACAAGACCTTTCTGAGTAACAACCATGTTTGACTTACTTGACCTTGACCCTTTGACACATTTTTAAAAACTTTTAATATTGGCCATAACTTTTGGATGGTAAGGGATAGACCTTTTATATTCACATGCATAAATCCATCATTTTTTGGAGGTTGGGGAGGCGAGCCGCGCGGTGGGCCGACCAAGGCCTTCCACTGACATGAATCGGGGGCATTAGTGTATCACAAACACATCTTGTTTACACTATAGCATTGAGAAGTTAATGTCCTTGTTTGCTTTGGAGGACATGCTTTCCTTATTAAACATGTTTGTCTGTATACATTCCCAGTTGATGAGTACAAAGCAGATGCCTCAGTATCAATGCAACATTTTCCTTTTAACAACCAAAGATTTCAACAGGTTTCCATGTTTATGTTGCCACACCACATGATTTTTAAGATGTGACCTTTCCTCTAGCCCGGTTTGGTTACGATGTTTATAAATCGTTTATATACAATAAGTTACCATGTTACCAAGCTAAACTGAGTCCTTAATCTTATATACAGTATAAACAGTTAATGAACAATAACTTATGAGTGATATAGCATATTATACAAGTAATGCTGTTTGTGAGGCTATCACGATGATTAGACACATAGAAGTACAATATTCACGAGCCCGATGTATGTTTATATTACCAAAACAAAAACATTTGAATGGAAACCATTCTAATAAATATTTTTAAAATTGAAGAAAGATACATGGATATGTTTTCTCTCTTTTACAAGTTTAGAAGTAATTTAATTAATTTTCTTTCACCAGGAAGCTTTAATAGAGCTGCCCAAAAGTGAGATTGCATTGAATTTTCGGATCTACCAGAACTGTATGAGACAATAGGCAATCTCCATACTGTAATGAATTTCTTAATGTCCCGTAAATTACCCTGCAGACATTTTGCTGAATTCTTTCATGAGGAAACATTACAGATGAAACCATGCCAAGCAACAAGTATTCTCTTCATGCTGACAATTTTCCAGTGTTCATTTTCATTGTTAAATAACTGGAGTAAAATCATTGACATAACACATAGTAAAAGATAACATATATAATGTAGGGCTCAGTTTGCAAGCTTTGTCACGTCCATCATTATGCGTTTCCTCACCCTTGAAAAAAACAAAACGTGCTTCATCACAGCGAAAAGGTAAAAAAAAAACTAACAATTTTTGACAAATTATTTAATTTTTGCGCTAATGCTTATGGTGACTCTCTTCTAGACACCTATTCCCACCCTGGTGTGTTCCAGGGATCCGTTCTGTATATATCTCCCAGTTGATTCGATTACGCAAAGCCATGCTATTGCGTATGCGACTTTTATAAAGGTGTGGCCAACTACTAACAAAAAAGTTATGCTGCAGGTGATAGACGAAATCTCGTTTAAATAAGTCATCAGTTCCAACATTCTACGGTCGCATATTATGACCTATGTTTGCGATTACAAATTATCACTAAGTCATATGTTGACTGATTTTTTCATACCTTTGTTAGGACTGTCATTTTCCTACTAATTTTACTACGGATCCCGTTTCTTTATTTCGACTAAGCTCACGGCGGTGTGACCGATCAGCAGAGGATGCTTATCCTCCATGGCACCTGAATCCTACCTTCATTTTGTCGGAGGTCCGTGTGCCCCACACTCGATTTGTATATGTTTTTGATTAGATTACGTGACACAATTTAACTTCGCCTTATTTGTATTCTAGGGATTTCAATGAGATTCATAACTGTTCATTATCTTTGCTTACATGCAACATTGTATATACTTTGTAATATCAAAAATTCAGTTGATGAATCTGTCCGTGATTTTATCAGGAAGCGTTTATGCATCAATAGATCAGTACAGGACTCCTCGTTCTGAGGAACACAATGCAGGAACGGGACAGCTACCTGAACGAACTCTCGTTTAGAAAAGCTACAGATCTTCCTGGAACACTGCTGGTACGTTTATGCTGTTCGTTGAATGTGGGCGAGGGGACATACGGTCTACCAGTATAGGATGACTTGCCTAGTTTAGACTTTACCAGTATAGGTACTGTACGTTTAATTCTAGCACTCTACAGCAGGACCCTGATGCCAGGGAAGATCTTTAGTTAGTATCTAAAGCCGAAGAGAGTTCGTTTCAGGTGTTGAATACTGCTGCTATCAAGTTCCTGCATTTGTTTCTCTCTACACAGCACGAGATATAGTAGGTTTCCGTACCTGTAGTGGTATCTATTAAGTTTGAGTGCATTTCAAACCGCGCTAGTCCTGGAAAAATTCTATAACGAGGGTATATGCTAACTTCACTGAATTTTTTAGTACGTAACCAGTATTACTAAGTTATTGTTACTGCTGATTTATAGGACTTATACCAGAATTGTTTGACGAGTACAGTCGTAAATGTGGAGAGTAGACATTTAGACCAGATGTAACAGTTACAATCTCATGAAATCCTAAATTTTAGGTAAAAGTTACATGCACCTATTAGACTTACCAGATAAGGATATACTAGTTAAATTAGACTTAACACAGATGATAGGGGGGACGTGTGGACGTACGTGGGATTAGAGGGGCTGTACCAGGGATAATAGGTTAATGTACTTAATTTAACTTAGTACACAACTATATTATTGTACTGTAATTTAGTGAGCTTGTATCCAGTAATAAGGTACGTGAACTGTAATTTCAGAATACATCTCAACAGAATTATAGAGAATACATATTATCATGATAATTTAGACTGTAACCATCGAGATAGTAGGTACTTACTGTTAGATTAGTGAAGGGCAACACGGCTACCACTTACCAGACAGAATAATGATACTAAAGTAATTTGAAAGGTAAGGACTTTCACCAGTGGCCTAATTAAGTGGTACGTACTGTAATTATAAAGCGTCACACTATGCCTATTGGGTACGTATGACTGTAATTAGCACTTACCTCAGACATACCTACTGCCGGTATGTACTGAATTAGACTTACCAGTATAGGAGTGACGTACCTTTTAATCTGAGATCATTACCAAGATAGGTATGTTAACTATAATCCTGGAGGAACTTATTCACCAGTATAAGTCTAATGTTACAGTATACCTGTGAGCTGTAAACAGTAATATTCGGGACCTGTGACTAAACTATCAGAAAGGTGTATCCAAAAATTGAAGGTAAATCCGGACTCCTATAATTAAGACCTATTACCGAAGTATCTTAGTGGTAAGCTTAATCTTAATTAGATCTTACCAGGATTGGTTATCGTCCACTAGTAAATGTAGAAGCCAGTAGAGTCCTCAGGAGATAATAGGTATCACTCTAAATTAGACCGTACTGATACTATCTTATAGGTCCGTAACTATGGACGAATCTAGTGTTAAACACTTTTACTCAGTTGTTAGATTATAGTATTGCTTTATACCTAGATGATGCAGCATTCAAACTTTTTTTGTTAGTTAGTTGCCTCACTTTAAATACAGTCCGAGCATATACCAGTTCACGCCTTTCGCTCTTGGTCGGATATCGGATGGCAATCACTGGGAGATATATTACAAAAACGGATCCCTGGACATACACGGCAAATGTTGGGGATTCACGCGTTTGTTAAAACGGTGCAGAATTTGTTTTGAGTAATAACAAATATCGCGACTCCTACTCACAAATTATTTCACTATTAGTAATTGTCCCATAATAAACCTGCATAATTCGCACTTTCATTGTCTGTTTTGTGCATATCCACCTTGTCGCGTGCTATGAAATAACCGTTGTTTGTTTTGTTATTACAAAGATGAGCATTGTTACGAG
>CAJDSM010066430.1:0-12541 GCA_903981925.1 Ostrea lurida | reverse complement strand
GGTAATTTCTATTAGGCAATCAAAACACCTACATTTAGTCATTTTTATGACGTAAGGGATACCGAGGACCTTTTCTAACCCACGGGTAACACAAACCTTTTCTCATGTAGACACCTCAAGAAATCCCTTGCATACTATCTGTAACTTCATAATACAATTGCTCTCATCTTTGTATGTACATTTGTTACATCATTGTCTGAAAAAAACCCCAACATTTTCCATCATATTGTTAGCGAGAACTAATTTACTTCCGATTTACTATAAAGTATCACAATTAGTAATTTGCTGTTACATATATTGAGACATAAATCAAAATGAAGTAGTAGTGGTTTAATGGTAAGATGCACAACTAAATATGATGCCCTTGCTACATGTCAAGTTTCTTTAAGTTTCACAGGAGTTGCACTGACAAACTTCATGATGGACAGATGGACCCACGGACAGAACAAAATATGTGCCCCCACTAAACTCATAGTGGGGGTGGAGGGTGTGTGTGTAACAGAGTAAGAGGATAACATATTCATTTACTTACTTGATATTTGTTAATTCCTTTTATTCCAGAGACCTGACTTTAAATTCGTTAATTTTCTTTTTTCTTCAGAGATCTGCATTTGACTTTTACGTCATGTTAGAAGAGGGAGAAGAAAGGAAGTATGTAACAAAAGCCGGTGGGGAATTTTCGAAAATAACGACTCCACTCCTTAAAAATGGAAGTGATCAGCTTATCTACTGAAAAACACCTGCCACGTTACTGCGGTCAGGTGTTAAAAGTTGGAGAGGGTGCTATGTATGCCACCCAGTATCACCAATACAAGAGTACCCCCCGCTTACCCCAATCTCCCGAAGGGTATTGTTAACTGTTCAAGAATTTGAAATAGAAATCATGTCGGTACTTTTATGTCCAGACAGCTTGACTTTTGACATTTTGAACCCAAATTCAATAGGATTGATTGATTATTTAATGTTTTAACGTTCCGCACCGAGAATATTTTACTCATTTGGAGAGCAATCAACCAAAGCCGGTGTAGGGCTGCAAAATGTAGGCTATGCTCGCCTGAGGCTTTGAGCAGGGATGGGAGTTCTGCTGTGACACGGGGCTCGGTTTTTCCGGTCTCATCCGAAATGACCGCCCCATTCAGTCGCAATTTACGACACGCAAGGATGCTGAGGACCTATTTTAACCGGATCCCACGGGACACAAATTCAATAGGAAACATTCTTGGCTCAATGGACAGTTCATTTGTATGATATGGTGATTCTAGTTGAAAGTATAGCTTCTACAGCCCAAATTCCCATTGGCCTTCCAATGTCCAGCGTGTTTGACCGTTGACACTTTTGACATAATTAAATAGGAAAATCTTCGTCCATGAGTAGTCCATGTTATTATAAGGTGGCTCTAGACCGCATAGATAATCCTCTAGAGCACGGTAATCATATTGCTACTTCGATGTCCAATGTGGTTGACCTTTTGACCCCAAATTCGATAGGGAACATCGTCCCATAAGTAGTCCATGTGTATGATATGGTTACTCTAGGTGGAAAGGATAACACTTTAGAGCCCGGAAACCATTTTGCTACTTCATTCACTGTTCAGTGTGTTTAACCTTTTGACCCCAAAATTGATATGGAACATCTTCGTCCCATAAGTAGTCCATATTTATGATATGGTGACTCTAGGTGGAAAGGATAACACTTTAGAGCCCGGAAACCATTTTGCTACTTCATTGTCCAGTGTGCTTAAGCGACCTTGGGTTATCTTTCGTTAATGTTCAGTTGTCGTTCCTTTTTAAAAGTCCAGGTAGTAAGCGGGGGATTGGTATTACCTTGTGCGCCCTGATTCTTTAATTTTGTCATAGGATGTTCTCGGAAACGGAAAGAATCTTTCAAAGATAATATAGATTTTGCAAACAGTCGGTCAGATTCATCTATTGATATTACTCCCTGTCCAGACCGGAAGTGATTTTCTGTTCTGATCAACATTTGACTTTTTAATTTTTAGAGATTTATATGTTTGAAACCCGGGGGGTCCGGGTTAGAATAGTCCTCCAGCATCCCCTTGCGAGTCGTAAGAGGCGACTGAATGGGACGGTCATTCCGACGTGACCGAAAAAACTAGGTCCCGTGTCACAGCAGGTTTAAGATCCTCCCTGCTCAAAGGCCTGAGTGCGAGCAAGGCCTAAATTTTGAGCCCTTTGAACACCGGTAATGGTGACGTCCTCCATATGGTGAAATATTCTGGAGTGGGACGTAAAACAATTAAAATCAATCAATTTATTTTGATACCGGTGTTAGTTAAAGTACTAGATATTGTTTTTGCTCTGTTTCTTCTCCTCCAAACGGAGTTTCGGAACATATTGGTTTTCCTCTGTTTCTCATTAAGCAACACTTTCCAAAAATCTAAGATCACAATATATCCCATAGAGTTGTAAATCCTGGCTAAAGGCAGTAACAGAGCATATCATAGCATGGGATAGGGAACTAAATTAGAAATATATATATCGTTCACCCGAACGTGCTCGAGTTTGCCGAAAGTGAACAAGTCTAGTCCAAAATTACTAACTATTTTCACACGTACTAGTGGTCTTGTTCAAAATGGCGGACAAAACGTAGATTCTGCACTACAAGCATAGCTTGATTTTGAAAAATATATGACAGAAATTACAAAGGGATGCGTGTTTTCTGTGATTTTTTTAACACCATCAAGTCCTTAATCAAACTCATATGTGCGTGTATGTACTGCATGTAAAGGCAAAGATAACGAACAGTGATCAATCTCGTAAGTCGAGAGAATGCGCGTGCATTAATGCGATTTAACTTATTTCATTACATACTGATCTATATTCCATTTTGAGATTTACACAATTTTGGTACACACAACAAAAAGCTAGAATGCAAGAGGATTGATTGATTATTTCTTGTTTTACGTCCCACTCGAGAAAATTTCACTCATATGGAGACGTCACCTTTGCCGGTGACGGGGGTCAAAATTTAGGCCTATGCTCGGCGATCTGGGCCTTTGAGCAGGGGGGGATCTTTATCGTGCCACACCTGCTGTAACACGGGGCCTCGGTTTTTCCGGTCTCATCCATAATGACCGCCCAATTCATTCGCCTCTTACGACACGCAAGGAGAGGAAGTACAATGAGAACATTTTTGAAATGGGGGAAGTTTGGGGAACATCTGTAACTGTCCCCGTTACAATGGGCTACATTTTTACAGTTACTCTCCTTGCAACAGATGTATAGGGCGCACCTACCATTGCTAACAAACAGTGTAGAAGAAAGGTTTCGATACTAAATTCTTTATTATACTGAGTTTTAACAGGTTGTATTATAATATATGATTTAATCAAGGTGTTGTGTCTTGTGGGCCCAAATTGGTTGAATAAATATTCTATTCTATTCTACAGTGTTTGAAACTTGCTGTAAAATTAGCTGTGGGTTTACTCACCGTTATTCTACAGTGATCAAATATTCTTGAGCATATTTCTACTACGATACCGCGTTGCTGGAGCAATGTTTAAGTCATAACACTTAATTCAAAGAAAGATTCCTTAACAAGCAAAAATTACGATCAAAAATAGTAAATCTTCTCTCTATTCCTTTTATGACATCATCATTTGAGAACTGCAACGTGTAGTTTTGCATTATACAATATATAATAAAAATTACTCGTAGTGGTATATATATGTAGCACACGATATGCTCAAGGACAAGAATTACACTATGGACCTTTGATAGCAATTGTTTCGCTATAAGTGACCCAATTCAGCTTGTTGGCAGCACAGAAAACTTATGTCTGTTCTTCAGCGTGAAGCGGCATTTCTCCAGGGCAAAGACCGTTATGTCCATTTTACCACACCAGTTCTGTCAGACATGGAAGTGGACCCAGTTGCTGAGAAGTTACTTCAACACTGCCACTTTCAGAATGACCAAAAGGCAATAAAGTCAACTGGGGATGGTGACTACCTTTTCAACTCTGTTTCTACGCTCTTAGGTTGGAGACGAGTTCCTGGCCACTGAGCTCCGCTACAAGACATGCTTGGAGATGATCCTAATGGAGAATTCGTACAAGAATTTAGTATAAGCGTTTAAGAAAATTCGTGGTACGACTACACCGTGACACATCGTTACTCTGATCCACCAACTATTCCGTCACGTCGGATCCACACTATTCCTTATGGGGATTTAACATTGGGAGAAACACAGAGGAATGTATATTTGATTTTATACCTCTAATAAAAGCAAATGTTCTCAAAAAAGCAAGTCGTTGCACTGTCGGAATGCCATAAGCATCTGTTTGATGCTACAAACAACATCAAAAGATGCACCATTTTCTCAAACACCTTGCACTTATCTGTGGCAATGACAAAAACATCAACTTTTTTTCATATAACTTTTGTTCTCTTTGAAGCTCCAGAGCTCTTATTAAAACTGTTTAGAGAAATACTTTGTTTTACGTATTCTCATGCAAAACATTGAATGAAATTATCTACCAAAAAGCATGTTATTATTATTTTTTAATGTAACGGTAGGATGCAATATATATCTAGAGATGAGTACACGTATGATACAGCCATTCTTATCAAGCATTTGTAATCATTATTTTGGCTAATTTCAGCATATTTTTAAAAAATGAAATTTCGCATCAAGCAAAGGGCTTTAAGTGGTCTATTGCCACATTTGTTTTTGTTTCTTGGTCATCTCAATGTTTCATACCATAAACACCAAAAACAACCAAAAAAACCACTCCATATGATCATCTGGGGGGAATGGATTACTAGTAAGATCCTTTCTACGTTAACATAGGCTCTTAGGTATAAAAACTATGACGTGCACGATAGTGGTCCGCTATAAGTCATTGCTATCAAAATCTCATGTAAAAATGGGATTCTCTTAGAAATGAAAGAGCAATCCCCTCCATTTTACCATTTGTAATTCTCGTTTCAATAATTCTATATTTATCTCCTTGCAACTAATTGCGGAGGGGATCTAGCATCGCTGCCGTGCGGCTGTATGTGTATCGGAACCTTTGTGAACAAGCTAGGACATTCATCAGAGGATCATCAAACCTTTCACAAAGTTGCCCATGGAGAGAGGATGAACGTTATTGATTTTCAAGATCAAGGGTCAAAGGTCACTATTGATAAAATTATTGTGAGCAAGATTGAAGATTGATTTTGTGTTTTTTGTTCCGTTGAGAATACTTAACTCCATATTGAGACATCACGTTGCCGGTGTTGGGCTGCAAATTTAGACCTATGCTTAGCAGCAGTGAGGGTTCCTTTTGCGTGCGACACGCGGACCTCTGTTTTTTAAGGTCATATCCGAAAGACCCGTGATTCTCACTTCTAAACTGTCCGACGCTTTTGCGAAGGAGCAATCGCACTATTTTAACGTCTTAGGTTTTAACGCGACCGGGTGCCGAGCACGTGGCTCAAACGCACCGTGGACCTCCCGATCAACGAGCTCTACCACTGAGCCACCGAGATGCAGCATTCATCAGAGAATCATCAACTTCCACAAATGTTGTTCATGGAGAGAAGATGAACCTTATCGATTGTCAAGGGTCAAGGTCACTATTTGACTTTGACTACGGACTAAAATTTCTGAGAACAGATAGAAGACATAACGAATTCAATTCAGAAAATCATTAAACCTTTCACAAATGTTGCCTATGAGAGTGAATGAACCCTATTGATTTGTCAAGGTCAATGTCAATATTGACTGCCTCAATATCTTGTGAACAAGAATAGAAGCATAACATCTAACAGAGGGCATCAAGTCTTCAATAAATGTTGCCCATTGGAGAGAGGAATGAACTCTATTGGTTTTACAAGGTCACTATTTGACAATTGTTTTACAAATCTTTGTGTTCGAGGGAGTCTACACTTGCGTGCCTTGTTTCTCCCGGTATTCTAACATCACTAAGCAAATCAAAGCTTCATAACCCTTTGAAGAATAACGCGATTTCTCAATGAACAAAAGATGTAAAAGATCTTAATATCTTTTAAACATTAATTAAGTAGGAAAATTAAAGTTTTTTTCGTCATAAAGAAGAAACCGGTCGCAATGGCTCAGTGGTAGAACTCTCGCCTCGTGATTGGTAGGTCATAATTTCGAATCCTGTTTCGCGACATGGGCCGCGTCAAACCTAAGAACGTTAAAATAGGTGATGATTGCTCCTTTGCCAGAACCTCGGCATTTATAAGTGAGAATTACGGGTCTTTCGCATATGACCTTAAAAACGGATAGTACGTGTCGCAAGCAGGTGTGGCACGTAAAATAACCCTCAGTGCTAAAAATCACGAGGTTTTTAAAAGCATAGGTCTACGTTTGCAGCCTTTCACCGGCAATGGTATGTCTTTAATGTGAGTAAAACATTCTCAACAAGAAAAGGAAACAAATAATCAAATATTTATAAAGAAGCATAAAAGCAGCTTTATCATAATACTCTAGTTTTTATACCTAGAACCTATGCTAAAATACAAGTAGAAAGGGTTCTATTCATTTTCAGATTTGTCATAAAGGATGGTATTTTGGTTGTTTAGGTGTTTATGAAAGAATGTTAAACATTTGAGATACAGAAATTAAAAACAAATGTGACAATAGCCCGCTAAGGCCCTCAAGCTCATGCGAAATTTCATTTTAAAATATGCGTGAATTAGCCAAAAAATAACAGATTTACAAATGCTTGATAAGAATGGTTGTGTTCATACTGTTTACTCATCCTGAATAGTGCATCTACGTTACATCAAAAAATTACAATAACATGATTTTCGTGGATCATTTCATATCAATGTTTGCATGAAAGTAACGTAAACAAAGTATTAATCTTTAATTAGTTTTAATAAGAGCTCTGGGGCTTTCAAAAGAACAAAAGTATTTCCAAAGTTTTTTACTGTTTTTTCATTGCCAAGATAAAATGCAGAGTGTTTGGGGAAAGTGCATCTTTCAGATGTTAATTTTGTAGCATTAACAGATAAGTTATGACATTCAGACACTGCACACAAAACTTTGCTTATTGTGAGAACATTTGCTTTTATTAGAGGTATAAATCAAATATACATTCCTCTGGTTCCCCAAATGTTAATCCCCATAAGGAATAGTTGAGATCCAACCCGTGACGAATAGTTGGATCACAGTAACGATGTTCAGCGGTGGACTAGTAGAGGGTGGAAAACACGTTTACGGTTGTGATGGAAAAATCATGGTAAAAACTTCTCTAAAGCCAGTTTTTTTAAAAGTGCCGAAGTATTCGATACAATTATTGTCACGGATCAAGAGGACGCAAGGAAACTGAAAATGAATTTAAAGTTATTGAAATATGCGAGGTTTCATCAGTAATAAAAATAACGAGTGTATTCTATAGCTATCAAATGAGGTCTGTTGACAAAATTTAGCAAGGAACTTAAGTATTAATGGACTAATAGGCGAAGGTAACATCGTAATGTAAAACGTAATCATAATCAAAAAAAACATAATACAAAATCGAGTTGTAGGGCAAACACGGACCCTCCGGACAAAAGCGGGAAGGTAGGATCAGGTGCCCATGGAGAGTAAGCATCCTCTGCTGACCGGTCACACCCGCCGCGTGAGCCCGTAGTCGAAAGAAAGTAAACGGGATTACCTGTAGTCAAATCTAGTAGGGAAAAATGACAGTCTAACAAAGGGTTATGAAACAAATCAATCAACATAATGACTTAGTTGATACTTTGTAATCGCAAACAAGCGTCATTATTAGCGACCGTAGAATGATTGACATTTAACGCAGATTCGTATATAACCCTGCAACTTTCAACTTTTTTGTCTAGTAGTTTGCCTCGCTTTAAAACTGCCGCATTGCTTCTTGGCCGTATCGAATCAACTGCCGAGATATACACACCATAGGTCAGGGTGATATGGTATATTACTACATAGGAACAGGGAAAGGTGGCCGATTGCCAAGTTAAAAGTCAATCACGCTTATCATATAATGTAGTTGTCAGATCTTGCCATTAGAGTCAATTATAAGGAAACTAAATCGAAAGAGGGGAAGCCAGTAACGAACATAACGCCTAAACTATTTTCATATGCATGTAGTATTATATCATAAACTTTATACAATGGGACGAATTCAACTTTTTCATGCCGTCAACTTCACGAATTTATAAACAACATTTCTCATTCTTTCAACTTAATCGATAGCTCAAGACCTTGGTCTGCGTAATGATCAGTTCGTGCAATCGAAATGGGGTTACTATAAACAAATCGATTTGTGCAGGGTTTCATTTTTTGCAAATTCTATGGTCGTATACATGTACGATTCTAGTTCTGCTGACGTGTTTCATACCAATTGTTAGGCCATCTTAATACCCACTGATCAAGGCAATGGGCTCAAGCGGATGGCTGGTTGACGGCGATGTTTATTACTCTCTTAGGTACCTAACCCCACCTCTAGGGGGCCGTGTTTGCCCTGCCTCTATATTTCTGATTATGTTGTGAGACTTAGGAAAATGTGATCACTGTTCGTTATATTGACCTTTGTCAACAAGAGTTTGTCTACATTAAAGCTGACATGATTTCTAATATGCCAGAATTCTTCAATCCGCCATATTTCTTTTGCCAATCCGCCATATTAGTTTGGATATTCTATGTCTATATGTGTCAGGATTTGCAGCAGGGTATATAAGGGGATGAGCTGTGTTATGCTTATCACTTCACATCAGTGTTTCCTCGACAGGGTAACACGTACTCTCCAATCTCCAATAGTAAATAATACAGAAATAACATTTTAGAAATTTACAAGAAGCGCTCAACAATCATAATAGAAATATCGTACATCTGGTAGATAATCCATATTTTTATGAGTAAATAAGACTTAGGAATGAAAAGCTCTATTGCATTTCTTTACATGCAATGCTATTGCAAAGTTGCAGTAAACACGTCCAGATTATGCTCAATGCACTTGAACGAATATTTTATAAAGCTATTTAGACTGATGGAATAGAATAAGCAAGGTTGCAAAGAATTCATACCATACATTATTTACTCCACTTCAAACAAATGAAAATACAGAACATTGCACACGCTACACGAGATGCATGCTCGCATTGAAAACGCATCGAATGTTATGGACAGCAGTTTACGCTGAACTCTGCAAAGGATGGAGATGTTACACGTGTGCATACTTGTCGAATACCCAAGTAGTGGCAAAATTCCCTTTATTATCATTAATCCATGAAGAAAGAAAACAATAAACTCCATTTGTAGTCCTACCGTACAGTAAACACCGTTGACGGTTGTCTCTTTATTCTCGTGCCAGATCAAAAATCTTCAATCGGGGGAAGTATCAAAAAAGTGTTTTAATAAAAGTTACTATGTTTATATTGGTAGAATGTTGCAGATTGTAAAAGCAGGAAATAATTAAGGTATATAAATGCCACATGCCATAGATAATTTGTATACTTAATGAGAGAGAGAGGAGAGAGAGATGGAGAGAGAGAGAGAGAAGAGAGAGAGACGAGAGAGAGAGAGAGAGAGAGAGATGGTCGTATTGGCTTGATTATATGTGTATTTATTCTCGGTTACTTTTCATCTGGTGAAATTTTTTAGGTTTTTTCCCTATTAATTTGGGGAGATTAGGCCCCACCTATGAACTGGGATGTATATTGCATAATTAAAAAAAAAAATCCAGAATAAATGGAGTTAGGTTCATCTTTCTTACACCATCTATACGATTATTATTGCAGAAATACACCATTGCTTTAACGTCGCCAAATATTAAATTGACTGTTATTACTGTACATTAAACATTCATAAATGTCGACAAAGAAAATAAAGGACGAAATGTTCATTACTTGGTATTTATTAGTTTCTTACACGATATTCCAAATGTACTCTGTATATATAGAGATAAAAATATTATTGGGAAAATTGAATATAAAATTAACGATTCATTTTTCATAAAAAGAGCAGGTAGCAACGCCAAATTGCTATAAACTATTTTCATATTCTTGCGTTATTACCAGGTACATTTCACGTTGATTCTTTAAATCAAAATATTATATGCTAAAAAGTTAATTATATTTTTTTGATAATTGATTTTCTATTTTTATAATGAATACTAATATTGCACTTTCAATTAATATTATGATAGAAACCTATTGCCATAAATTTCATGCTTTTTACTACATTTTGCGTTGATCTTGACATTTTGAATTACATGTATTACATTCTGCGTGAAATGCAGCAAAATATACAAATGTGTATGTTAACCATGATTTTATCATATTTTTGCGTCAATTACCAGGCACATATAGGCAAATGGGAGGGTTAGCCCCCAATTCCCACATTACTGTTTTTAACAGTAATAGTGAATGTAAGGAAAGTTTATGGCATAATAGTAAAAGCCCCCTCCCGATTTTTTACATACGTATTTTATGCGACACCCATGGCAGAGGAGCTGAAATCTTAGGATCGCGGCATCCCTTTACATACACACTTTTTCGTCAATAGCAATTAATGCATGTGTGTTATTACATTTTGCGTTGCTAACATGTATACGATTGGCATGGTTATAATTGCTCATTTTACCAAGTGTCCCTTCAAATTACAGTTTTACGAGATGCATTTAAACCACTTTCACAAAATCAAAATGCATAACTACCAAATATTAATTTTAAGGAGCATATAGATACTCCATTTCACAAAATGCGTAAATATTCAGGAAAAAAATATCGCATGCACGTATGCTTTATATAATTAGCGGTTTTTGTAGCATACCATGATATAGCTGGTGTAATATGAAATATTTTCATTTCGTACATTCAAAGTACTTGAAAACAGACAAATTGAGAGATGCTATATCTAAATTTCAAATTGTATGTATCTTTAATAAACATTTATAATGAGTAAAAAAACAAAATGGCATGATGCAATGTCAAAAGAATGCACAAGTCGTATTTTCACAAAATTCAAGCATGGTACATTACTTCTTTTTGTAATAGTCTTCATTATCTGAAAATGCGATCAAACTAACAAGCCTAGAAATATGATTGGATTTTTTGGAAATTTTAACATGTTTGTTCACATATATCAGATATACACGTTAGTTCTATATCTAAAGAGACAAAAATCCAACAAATTAATACCTGAAATATATGCTCTCTCTCTCTCTCTCGTCTCTCTCTCTTCTCTCTCCTTTATAAAGCGTCACTTTGTAAATTCACAGAAGGAAAGTTTACAGCATTCAATAATTACAGATTATTTAAAAGTTTGGGTGACAATATGCAGTACTTAGCGAAAAACCATATATAATACACTAGTAATGCATGAGTTGCTTTTGATGTTTATTTGAAATCATAATTAGAAGAAACAATAGATTAGTATGGACCTAAATATATTCAAATATAATGAGAGTTATGAAGTGCCAAGATATGTTATTAACATGTATATGTATGATATTCATTCTTACTGCATGTATTTAGAGAAACGTGCACATAGCTTCTCTCTCTCTCCTCTCTCTCCTCTCTCTCTCTCTCTCTCTCTCTCTCTCTCTCTCTCTCTCTCTCTCTCTCAATGAATATACATATGGTGTATGCAAGGGACTGTATATAATTATGATGATTCCCAAAGGAGACAACGAAATAATTTGAAAAGGTGAATTTCATTTTTCTTTTACTATACCGCTATATTTTCACCTAGATGTATACTTCCGATCATTATTGTATGTAACCATATGCACCCATTTTGAATTGTATCTGGCAAAATTTATAAAATCAGAGCAGATGTTCAGTGTTCGCCATACCACACTACACCCACTGCATTGATCAGATCCTTGATTCTCTGGCGGGTAAACGCAAACTCGGGACCATTCAAGACTTGAGGAAAAGATATCTCGACTCTGGACACCTTCCCTGATTGAAAAACGTACCACTGGCACGGAGAAAGTGTGGCCAGCCTGTCAGTGGAGTGGACAAAGTGGTCTGTCGAGATACGAATGGAAGTTTATTGTTTGTCTTTCTTGGATTTTATCAGTAAATAAAAGAAAGCTCTAACATTTTTGAACGGCACATCTCCCGGTCCCGGTTATACAACTTTCCGATATTTGGGCTTTACCTTACCCGAAGCATGCTCATGTGCATTCACATATGCCCACCAGCATTATCGCAAAGAACTGAAATTTGAATAAAAATTTCGTGAATTAATTAATTATTTTAAATTTTCTTTGCTAGTCGTGTAATTGGCTAATGATTTCCACCGCGATTTTTTTTTTTTTACCGTTATTGACATGATAGTGGGAAATACTTGCATACATGTACATGTTACATGCCACCAAGTATGCAAAAAAAGTTTTCTTTTTCGCATTGTCATCTACATTTATCTAAATTTTCACTAAATATTCTATTGATATACAATAAGTATATGTGATTTGAGCAATGCAAACGTGATTTCATTTGTTTACCCCTTCCCTATACATTACTATCGGAGTGTGCAGCATGTCGACGTACAAACTAGAAAAATCACTCAGTTGTTGACAATTCACCTTTGGGGTATCTTCC
>CAJDSM010066426.1:0-12473 GCA_903981925.1 Ostrea lurida | reverse complement strand
TGTACTCTTTAGAACACAATGTCACAAGATGGCGATTTAAATAGTTTGTGAAATAGCTTGTTTCGATCAATTTGATCGTATAACTTCATAGCTCAGTAGGTAAAGCATCGGTTTGGTAAACCGCAGGTCCGAGTTCGAATCCGCCAAGGACTTTTGTTGTCACCTGAGTAAACTCTGTGACCTATTGCAATTGGTCTTCGTCCGTTAACAATTGAACATTTTTAACTTCTCCTGATAACCACAAGTCCAATTCTTTCAAATTTGGTATAAAGCATTTGGAGCAAGGGCACATAAATTGTAAATTTCAGGTCTCTTGCACCCCTGGGGCCTTGGTGGGCAAACACTGCCATAAAGTGACCAATTTCAAAAATCTTCGTCTTTACAACCGCACATGTCTGAGAGAAAAATGCATATGTATGTAGACAGGAAGGCCTCTACCAAAATTGTAAATTTGGTGATCCCGGGGTAGGGGTTCTGACCCCAGGCGGGGCCAAACTTGGTACATAGTGTTTATATGTTAAACATTTGAAAAGCATCTCCTTTAATGCTATTGATATCAATGTGAAACTAAATGAAATTTTGGAATGAGTAGGGAGCCTTTTATCAAAATTGTAAATTTCATGATCCTTGGGTAGGGGTTTTGGTATTAGGTGGGGCCAAAGGCGGCATTGATGAAATGTGTTAACAATTGAACATTTTTAACTTCTTCTTGATAACCACCAGTCCAGTTCTTTCAAATTTGCCCAAAAGTGACCAATTTTCAAAAATCTTCTCTTAACAATCGACATGTCTGAGAGAAACCAAATGCATAGTGATGTAGAGCAGGAAGGCCTTTACCAAAATTGTAAATATGGTTATCCCTGGGTAGGGTTCTGACCCCAGGGCGGGGCCAAGACTGTACATAGTGTATATGTGTAAAATATTTGAAAAACATCTTCTTTAATGCTATTGATAGTATATTAAAACTAAATGGATGTTTGGAAGAGCCGGGAGTTTTCTATATATTGTAAATTTCATGACCCTAGGGGTAGGGGTTTTGGTATAGGGTGGGCCAAATGTCATTGATGAAATGTGTTTGGCAATTGAACATTTTTAACTTCTTGATAACTTCCTATCCAATTCTTTTCAAATTTGATGAAACATCTTGGGACAAGGGAACGTAAATTGTAAATTTCAGGTCTTTGCACCCCTGGGGCCTGGATGGGTGGGAGCAAAAAGTGACCAATTTTCAAAAATCTTCTTTGCAACCACACATGTCTGAGAGAAACTAAATGCATAGTGATGTAGAGCAGAAGCCTCTACCAAAATTGTAAATCTGGTGATCCCAGGGTAGAGGTTCTGATGGGGTACATAGTGTTTATATGTAAACATTTGAAAAACATCTCCAGTGATGCTATTCATATTAATTTTAAAATAAATGAATATTTGGAATGAACATGGATCCTTTTATACTTAATTAACCACCCCCCTCCTGCAACAAGTTTGGAAGGGGGGGGGGTACTGGAATCTGGATGCTGTCTTTCCGTCTGTAAACAGAATTTTTTCAGGCATTAAAGTGTTAGCCTTTCCACCTTTAGTTACCATACCATGCACATGAGTATCCATGGGATGATGATGTTCCTTATCGAATTTGGGGTCAAAGGTCAAACACACTAGACAAACAAAGTAGCAATATGGTTTCGGGTTCTAGAGCATTATCCTTTCCACATAGAATCACCACATCATGCATATAGACTAACCTTGAAACGAGGATTTCTTTATCAAATCTGGGGTCAAAAGGTCAAAGGTCATATGCACTGGACATCAAAGTAACAAATATTTGGGCTTTCAGCGTTGTACTTTTCACTCGAGTCATCATATCATACATGTATACAAACTACCCATGGTCAAAGATGATCTCTATTGAATTTGGGGTCAAAAGGTCAAGCTCACTGGCATTAAAGTTGCAGTATGGTTTTTCTTTTAAAATTTTTGAATGGTTAACAACACCATTTGTGAGATTGAAATGATAATCGTCTTGTGTATTTGAATAGGAATCATATGCATATTTGAAAGATGATAACATATGAACACAACTAGTGAGACTTAAAAAATGCAAATATGAGACTTCCTGTATGGGATATGATACTCAAGGTGACAGTTAAGGCCTGTGGCCTCTTGTTCATATTTACTGCGAGAGAAATTTTTGAAAATCATATTTTTGTATTCAAATTTCATATTTTCCACTTTTTCACATGTTTAATTATTACATATCATCATATCTTTCATAATTAAATCATATCATTCCGTTTTGAGAAACTTTTCCCAGATGTAGTGGCCACCTTAAAATATACAGGCTGCATAAACTTATTTTTTTGGGTTGTAGAAATATTATTTAAGTTTACCTGTGCCTCAAACCAAATAAAATAAACCTTTGCAGCAATTTTTATAAACGAAACCATCTAATTGCGTAATAAATGAGCGTAGAATTTAATTGCGGCTCGGTGCTTTTCTCGGGAATATGAATCATACAACCTCCTGCGCATGTGCGCAAGAAATTTACCCAAAGCAGAGAGGTAAGCGTGCGTGTTTGTTTACAATTGAAAATACCTAGATTGGCCGGTATTATCGTTACTAAATGACTGGCGATAGAATGACTGTAATACGATGTAATTCAAGTAATAAGATGCATATCTCATTCTAAAATTTGTTATGTGGCATATAAATAAACTATCGCTCGTATGCTATGTCGATTTGTTACGTTCTAAAATGAGAATCGCGTTGTCACGTGTACAAAAAGGGCGCGCTATTCAAAAGGGGCATTTACTTGTGGACTCACAATAAATAAAATAATTGACATGTTATTGATATTTTGAAACGCGATCGAATACGATGTGTAATTTTCGAAAAAGTAATACTTTCAGGTGACTTACAAAAATATGCAAGCATTATTTTATTGTGATGTAGTAAAATGGCAGCTTGTATTCCTTTAAAAGATGTCAAAGTTTAACTACATGTAATTTTTTTGAAAAATGTTGGATCACTCTCAAAAAGGCACATCCATATATATCAACAAGTTTTAGTGTAGTGGGCTACCTTAAGCATGCTTTGAATACACCATGCCTACTTTTGTAATCAATTCCTTATACAGCATTTATTTGACATCCTTCAGACCTTGTGCAGCTGTTATGGAAGCATTGAAGATGTGCATATGTTTTCTTGGAAGTGATCGGTCATTCTTCGAAAAATTTAGCTGAACTTTGTAATTTTTAAGCATGGTACCTACTTTATGTAACCAACTGTTCTCACAGCTTCTACTTGATATTTCTCAAACCATGTACATTTTAGTTATTATGAAAACATTGAAGTTAATGCTTTGCATCTTCAGGGCTTTGTTCAATGAAGAGAATGCTGCTTCAAAAGGGCTCTTGAGACGGAAAAAGGAGAAATTGAAAGAAATAGAAGAAAAAGTGGCAAGCTTGAAAAGATAAACTGTTTATTTATTTTATTTTTGGGGAGGAGGGCTTCAATTTCTTTTGATCCTTTCTAAGATTTAGTATTTACAATCAATTCACATGATTTTACTAACTACTAGAAAAGTAGCAATTGTAGAAATTATTTTAGAGTTTGACTAGCTTTTGACTTGCAATTAATGTACAACAAAAACAAATATGAAATGCAATTATATGTTCATTATTTTTATTCACATTTAAAATATATTCATTATGTACATAAAGTTCATAAACACTGTATATGTGCCAAATTTTGCTTTCAGTGTTATAAATTTTTCTCATATCTGTTTCAATTTGTTTATCTTTTTATTTTTGTCTTAAACAATAAGTTCAGAAATACACAAGCGCATTGGCACAATTTTCAAAAATCTGTTACAAGTCTTGTATCACAGATGATTTTATAAACTCCTAAGATCTGTGTGTCTTTATGACGATGACTTTGGTTTTCCAAAGCAGTCATCTAGGAGATTCTGATAGTTTATAACAGATACACTTCCTCTGCCTTGCTGTGTTCCTTGCCAGTTAGGGTCAGACGAGGGTTCATATTGCATTGGGGGTACAGGGCAGTCCCTCCAGTTCATCTGGCTGATGAGGTTCTTGTAAGCCACTTCACCTCTCTCTGTGGCAATGGCCCTGAAGTGCAATCAATAACAGAACCTAACAATTTGTTTCAAATTTCTGAATAAGTTTGATGTCTGTACAGTATAGTGACCCAATTCTGATACATAAATCAGAATTGAAGTAAGTATAAACAAAATATTAGTATCAAAAGTAATAAATTACTAAAAAAAAATATGGTATAATGCTGGAACAATTTAGGTTCCAGTACTGTACTATCTGAAGCTAAGATAGAACTATAGATCTAAATCAAGAATTGTTCATGCCATTTCTAATGGAATTTGCAAAGAAAATAGAATCATAGACAAATCAGTTCAAGATTATATCCTAGTTATTCAACAGCTTTTAAAAATATAAAATTTCATAGCTTTAGACTTCCTTGTGATTGACTTAAAATTGTGATTAGCAGTCAGAGAGAAAATGAAATGTAAAACTATATATATATGTTACAGGACTACAAGACAGTTCCTATTAGATACCCTGGATTGAGATTTTCAAATTCCA
Source organism: Ostrea lurida (assembly GCA_903981925.1). NCBI lineage: Eukaryota > Metazoa > Mollusca > Bivalvia > Ostreida > Ostreidae > Ostrea > Ostrea lurida. Next base: position 7,860 of record CAJDSM010066426.1, on the reverse strand, counting down.
CGTCAATAATGATCAATGATTGGGAATATTGGATGACCATATGCGAAATCCTATTAAAGAAATCAATTTTTGCATTCCGTGGTAAATGGATTCATCTAGGTTAAATCTGAATAATAATGTCAAACAATAAAATCAGTTCATGCTTACAATGACAATGCTGCTCGCAGGAGATCATCAGGGAGAGGAACATTGTGAGCTCTGAAAATGGTCCTGACAATTTCAGCATCTAACATGCCTTGTCTGAAAAAAAAAAATGTATGTGTACATTGGGCAGTCTGTAATTAGAGGATCTTATAACATGAAATACATGTACAGTATTGATGGTGGAGAGGATAGAAAACTAGACTAATATTATATCGTGTAGAATTGGAGCTATTTCTAAGTACTGTAAATTTTGTTTAACTTAAAACTGATATTGTTCACTTTTTTTCCCTTCCTTTTCCCCATTGTATCCCAACATGATTATGTCAATACTCTCAGTCTGATGTGGAGATGTCAGTCAAATAAATGGAAAGGTTAACAACAGATTCCTTTCAAAATAATCTTCAGAAAAATTCAACTTACTTTTCTTTGTCGTTCTGCATGCAGTCCTCTAATAGTTTTCCAAATCCTTCATAGTTTCTCTTTCTGAGTTGTTCCTGGACAATAGCAACAAGTTTGTTAGAGTCAATGGCATCCTCTTGTGTCCTCTGGCTATAGTGACGAGCCACAGTCATGATCTCATGATCACTGACATTGGGGTCAATTTGACGGAGGAGGGAGACCAACTGATCATATGCCATGCAGCCAGAGCCATTGGGATCATTTCTCATGAAGAATGACCGAATCTCATCTTGGTTGTTCCCAACTGAGCTGACTAGTCTTTGCAAAATGGCAGTAATGTTGGCCCGGGGGAACTGTAATGATAAGAAATTTTGAAGTTTAAATTTCTGTATATTTATATAAACATGCTTCTAATTTGCAATGCATTGACTGTTATAAACAACAATATAGGTAAAATTGATGGATGCTTCCTGAACTGCATCTCAACCAATGAACTACTTCATATGATGAATGACACAATGATCAACAACTAATGAAATGAAGTTTTTCATATATATAAGGTATATTGAGTGACCTTGACCTTTATAAAATGACCTTGAGTGTCCTGTGTCTGAAAGTCATTTACCTCTTTACTTATTTGTGTGATCTATGATGAATAAAGATCTGAAAAACAGTTGAAATAAACCTTTTCTCCAAATAAGGTATATGTTCTGATAGACCTTGACCTTTCTAAAATAACCTTGAGAGAGATCAATAATTAGAAATATTTTTGAAATGAAGGATTTTTCATATACAAGGTAAATGTTCCGAATCTTATTTGTGCAATATATATGAGTCATATGACCAATAAAAGTTCTGAGTGACCTTAACCTTTCCAAAAGAACTTTGATTGACCTTAGTCTGAAAGCCATTTGTCTGTTGCTTATTTTATGATATACATGTATGCCTAATACCTGTTCAAAAACTGTTGAAATAAGGATTAGGAATTTTTCCTTATATAAGGTATATATGTTCTGAGTGACCTTGACATTTCCAAAATGACATTGGTTTAAAAGACCCCTGTCCAATAAAGTATCTGTCATGTTCAATTTCTGATGAAATTTTGAAGATGAGAACATTTATACCAAATGCTGTTGAAATACATGTAATTAAGAAAATTTTATAGATGTGTGACCTTGACTTTCCAAAATGACCTTGAGAGAGACTATAGTCCACATTGTCAAGTCCTTGTGTGATCAATTTGCTGATGAAAGGTTAAGGAGACAAAAGCTCTAAAAGATGGATGAACGGCGGGACATGACAGCAACTCTATGTATATGCTCCCCCGAAATTTAATTGATTTGCTATAGTGTATTTATGACAATGTTTCCAACTGCCAATCTTGGTATTATCTAGCAATGAAACAACAGGAATCACAAATGCTGATACTAGGATCATGTGAAACACACCACCATTTTGTATACATTATTGTTGTACTTACTCCTGAATTCTGTTCCAAGTATCTAAATGCATACTCATCGGCATCAATGAGGACAAATATGTGGCTGTTAAAGTTGACACAAGTCCCCACAAACAGGTCAGTAGACAGATAGTACTGGGACATGTCGGTACTGTAGGCCTGCTGACCGGGCTTCTTAATTCTTGTCCTCTCCAAGAATTTACCACCAATGATTCCTATTAAAAGGGAGATAATTCATGCATCATCAAAGGTAAAAGTCTCTCTCTCTCTCTCTCTCTCTCTCTCTCTCTCTCTCTCTCTCTCTCTCTCTCTCTCTCTCTCTCTCTCTCAAATAGAGACCAAATAAGATCCAGATTGTTAGTTTGAAAAAAGAACACTTTATCCTGCATAGGCTGTGATAAATAATTAATGCAACCTAATGAAATTCTATTCTTAGAATATGCTTTTAAGCTCTTAATGTATAAAATCTTGTCAAAATTACATAACTTCATTCACTACAACCAGCAAATAACTTAACTTCATGAGATCATCAATGTATTTATTATCCTTATTCCTGTAATTACCTGAATTTCTGACGGGAGGTTCAAAGACAGAGATGGTATCGTCAGACAGGAAGTAAGAGATAATGAAGCGGCGCTCTTGGTCAATGGGTTTGGTGGTGTCCATGCGAGCCAAGAATCTGAGAACATTGCTGTCAAGCCCACGTCTGTCCTTCTCCATGAACTTGATGAAGTCCCTCTTGGGTGGTTTTGGTAGAAGACCCATGCAGGAGCAGAGTGAATCCTCTTCACTTCCCCATCCATTGTAAGGAGGGAACTGGCGTGGTGGGTTTCCACCGGGGTTCTTCTTGTATTGGACTGATGAGAAGTCCTCTGAAAGGTCAAGGTAAGTGATGTTAGTGGTATATATGTTATTACAGTGGAGATTCGTATCAATGTGCTTAACTTGTGAACACTTTACTTTATTCATATGCATGTTTATCATGGTTTAACTTACCAATTCCAAACTTGGTGCAATAGTATTCTTTTGTGAATTCATCACAGTCACACAACAAGAGTTTTCTTCCCCAAACATTGATGACAGATCCCATGGTAAGATCACTATCTTTGTAGAAGTCTGTGTTCACAGCTCCGGTCTGCAACACAAAATGTACATCAAACACTCCGTTAGTATAACTTCCAATTGTATTGACTATATGTACTCATTTTAGTGTGTTTGAAGTTGATGCACTGTTTGGTGTTATTATTATATATTGCTTTTTCTGTGTATGATGATGGATTAATAAGATTTTAAAAAAATATTTTAGAACAATCATAGCTTGCTTCGATCACCATTAAAGGTTCTAAAATATGAATAATGTTCCATAACAGTGTTTAAATTATGAAGATGTGTTAAAGAAGCACATATGATACATGCACTATCTATTTAAAATGTCTTAAGTATTGGAGATTCCATCATCCTTTTCTATTTGTATAGTCAGTATTGAAGGTTTCTAACACTATCAAAGTGCTGGTAAAATACTATTATTATACATAACTGTAAAAAGAAAAATATAAGTAATCATGTACCTTTAAGCTATCTAAGATATATCTGCCACCATGACCAGTTGGTCCAAACACATTAAGTACAGTTCTGTCTGTAATCTCTCCTGGTTGCCTCAGGGATTCAATGTTCTTCGGAAGCCTTCCACGTCTTAGGAACATTGGCGCAGCATCTCTGCCGGAGTTGGCAGGAATGACCTCTCGGATTTCAATTGTGTCATCAGCCAAAAAGTAATGGAGCACCATCTCACGAGGATCACCAAACATGCTGTCTGTGTCATCCCAGTAGCAGAAGAACCGCAGGACATGACGATCATGGTCCAAGAACTGCTTAAGGGTGTCATGCTTTTCATATGGCCGGAGTGGCTGCATGCTTTCATCCATCTGCAGAAGAAAAAACCCAGACATTTGGTAAATGAATTTCAACAAACTGAGAAAATAAATAATCATTTACTGCATCATATATCTAATGATTTTCCATATTTTCATTTATATCATGTTCATGAATTTTATATATGGGTAAATTTCACACTCTTTATATAATGCTTATACAAATATTTAGATTGATGTTTTCAATGGGCAAAATTGTTAATCACTTACAGCTTTTCTGTATTTGGTGTAAGGGTTTTCTGGTTTACCCTCGATATCATTAACTCGGACCCCCATTTTCCTGAGGAAGTTCTTTGTGAATTCATCAGCATTGGTGAGCTTGAAAACTTTGGAGTAGAGGTTGATTTCACAGCCGATGTTGAAGTCCTCAGCAGTGTAATATTGATCATCATTTGGGGCTGGTTTGGGGATTCTGTGTCTTCGGATCAATGGACCTGTCATAATAGAAAAACGAAAACATCAATTTCAATTCATTTCATGTGACTAATATTAATCTCCACAAATCTCAGTGGTATATTGAAATTCTTTACAATGTATCAGAAGAAAACTTNACAAATCTCAGTGGTATATTGAAATTCTTTAATTACAATGTATCAGAAGAAAACTTCCAAGAAATATAACTATATTTAGAATATCTGAGAGAGGAGATTTAATGCTAAATTTTACCTTGTGGGACTCCACTGTTCTTCTCTCTTGGTTCAATAACCTGAATGGAATCATCTTCTAAGTAAAAATAGACTTTGCAATTGCGAACCCTGTACTGCTCCTCACGCTTCTCAAAAACAGCCTCTTGGAAATAAGCGTCGAAGCAAAGGACCTGTCTGTCAAATGCCACCCAGGCAGGCAGGTTGCTGCCCTCTCCTTTTGGGAAGACGGTATTTTGGGGTCTCACTTTTTGTCCTCTAAGAAGTTCACCACCTATACCAGGTTTCTCTTCTCCAACCAACATAGACACCTCATTTTTGTAGTCAAAGTGATGTGACTTGTGGTACTTTGTTTTACCAAGCTGGAAGACATTTTTATATTACACTTAGGACTTGATCATTCATTTCACAAATTTATATATCATACTGTATACATTTTGCGTAGGCATACTTGTTATTTAGATTGGCCGCTGTTGTTTATGCATATGTACCTATATATGTATTCGTAAATTTGCGTAGATCATGCATGCGTTCTTGGCCACTTTTGGTCCCAAAAATATAAGATTTTGAGGGGTATCAATTGTATGCACAGCAGAAAACTGTTAAATTAATTTACTTACGCTGTTGTTGAAGGAGTTTCCCGGGAGAAACGGTAATGCCATAGCTTAATTATTTGTCTTTCCCTGGCTATACACTACCACATGAACATTGACTGAAACCAACACAGTAAAGAGTTTGTGTGGTTACTAAGGAACACGACTTAGCAATGTCATTCCGCACGGCGACCGAAAAGATATAGTTTTATTGCAAAATTAAAAATAGATAAGTAATGAAACATATGTAATGTGTGATGAATACAAGTGAATTTTAAAGTAAATATGGCTTCTATTTTTTCAAAATTATATAAAATGCAATGTACAATTATTCAAATGAGGAAATCATACACGCACTACTTTTAAGGGGAAGTCACTCTGCTGCTTCCGGTGAAAAAACTAAGAATTCTCACGAAAAATATTTTAATTCGTGTTCATGGTGCTGTGGTTAAAAATGAAAAATTACTGAAGAAATTGTAATCGCACAATTGCTTGTAATGCTATGATGAACTTTTGTAGATTCTCTTATGGAATCTGCCACAAACTCGACAATGAAGTGAGGAAATTTTGTTTCGACGTATAGAGGAAATTCGAAATGGTATTGTTTACATTTTAACTTGATCAGTCATTGGGTAAACTAATGAAGATTGAGGTATAAATGTTTGTTGTAATATCATGTAACTAGTATAAAAGTTATGTACCAGAGTAATGGAGTCCTATTTCTACAACTGACATTAAACATGCTCAATAATAAACACTTCCTAACGTCTTCTTCATGTCTACCCTCAATCTCAGTGAGATGGTAGAGGCTAAATATTTGGACTGTCGCCTTCTACATCTCAGACCAATGTCACACAACCTTATTCGGGAACATTTGCTTCAACTTCCGTCGCCTGTTGCGATTAAAATGGCTTAAACTGAACATCTTGCCCGCTTCAAAATTTTCACCTTGGATATCCTACTAACTCCCTATCTACCAATAAACTTGCATTTCTTTACCTTTCTATAGTGTTAATCCCAATTTAAATCAAGTTGGTTATTTTCACGTCCATTTTGTGCTTTCTCAACACTGAAGAGTTCCAAATTGATAGTTTTACTGTCAACTAGTCTTAAGGTAAACCTGTTTATCTGTACTTTTAAATGACTTTAGTTGTCACAAAGCATTTCAAAATCATGAAAAACAAAATTACAAATAAAAACTACGTAAATTTAAACAGTCTATCTGAAAACATTTTTAAAACCGTTATGTACTTCAAGTAGTAATCCTAGTACAACATATCAATTTTGGAACTCTTCAGCACAAAACTGGACGTCAAAATAACCAACTTGATTTAAATTGGATTTAACACCTGAAAAGGTAAGAAATGCAAGTTTTATTGGATAGGGAGTTAGGTAGGATATCCAAGGTGAAAAATTTGAAGCGGGCAAGAATGTTCAGTTTAAGCCATTTTTAATCGCAACAAGGACACGAAGTTGAGGCAAATTTTCCGAATAAGCTTGTGTGACATTGGTCTGAGTTGGTCTAGCCCTCATCTTCGCAAGCCAAGTGTCCGATTCGCTTACGCCTCATCTCCCCATTGGCAGTTAGTGAAGTGCGAGTTTCTAAGCCCGCAAATTAACACGCTTTGACTTCACAAGGCATCATCAAATTGCGTCCACTTCATACTGTTGAGCATGAACATTAAAACCAAAGTACGAAATCGTTAAGATCAGAAAGGCAAGTTTTAATACGTATTTTAGCTGAACACCTAACGGTGATATAAGCACGCATAAGTATGTACACCTAAAATAAAAAAAAACAACATATCAATGTTCACGTCGAGTGTTTCCCTGTCAAGAGCGATTACTCGCATTGTCCGTTAGATTGGCAATTCAGTCTCGACTAATCTGCAATCGGGGGAGATCGAGACGTAAGCGAATCGGGACACTTGGCTTGCGAAGATGGTCTACCCTTTGCAATATGTTAGTGTCATGTGTTATACATGAAATAATGTGTTTTGATGTCATGAAATAAGAAAACAAAACATTTATTAACCAGCTTGACCCAAACAGCTGTCTAATATACTCGCCAGGTTCTAATAATAAAAGCAATGCACAATGCACTATTCCAAGGAATAGAAGGATATTTCTGGACAATGACACTACAACATACGAGTAATACTTGAAACCATTTTTTGAAAATATGAATAGAGGTCAAAGCCAGTTTTTTTTTAAATCAACAATTAATTGAGTGTTCTCCATCATCTGATATTTTATTCTGGAGGAAGACAAATTTGGTCAAGATTCATGATGTTTCATTGCGACAGTCTTTAGATTAAAAAAATACATTACTGAACTTTGCACTGTTATATGTCTTACAGTGTAACCATGTTTGAGCAAAAAGTATTGTTGATGGTGCTGCTAACATTGGTGTGAGTGAAGCCCCTTAATTAAAACATCTTGCAATACAAATCTAGATATATAAGTATCATGTAAAAACATCATTTAGGATAAACATGATAAACACCTTGAGTATGTATAACTACATGACCAGGATCACATAGGTGTAAATTACCACTGATTAGTGTTCAATTAACTGTAGAGGTCCTGTTAGGTAGACCTCAATGAAAACATTCATTATTACAACATGGATGGCAATTTGTTTCAAGGTAAATTTATGTAAAATTATAGCATTTTGAATACCCCCACCC
>CAJDSM010066397.1:0-11082 GCA_903981925.1 Ostrea lurida | reverse complement strand
AGGAATAGTTGGATCCGACGTGACGGAGTAGCGATGTGTCACGGTAAATTCAAGTACCGGTACTGAGAAATATGCAAAAGATTGTCATACTTTGTACATGTTTACACAAGGTGAAACATCTGGTTTGAGCGAAATTTTTGACAAAAGCAAAGCAACGTCAACATCCAACGATAATTCTAAAATTGAATTAGTTGAGACTCGTGTGGTACTACAATCCCTGCAGCAGCGAGTATCAGAATTACTATAGTAGACGAGAGTCTGCGCTCCAAAGACAAATCACTGCGTCTCTGAATATCTGACTTCCAATCCCTTCGTTCAGATCACGATCATTTATTTGCAGATTACGAGCGTCTTTAAGCCGAGGCAACTTCTAGATTTACAAAATATGACTGTTTTCAAAAATTAGCAAATGCTAACTTCAAAAAATCTGACACCGATCTTATAGAATTCTAATACCGCTGCCGAGCTCAAACGTCTTGGTAAAATTACCCAGAACTTCCAGAAACAAGTTAGCTCACTCGGCGTCAATAAATCATACGCTAGTGCTGTGATCAAACATACTGCAAAACATAGTCTTATCAACCCTATCCCATTAACTGAGATCCAATGTAACATTATTACTAGAAATTAAGTGTTTACAAAAATCTGGAGAGTAATTTCATGGAATTTTCCAAAGAAAAACCACATTTTCATGGACTGTCAATTACTTAACGAACGAAAATTAGAAAACATTCCATTACTGATAACAACTCAATAATCTAATTTAGCAAAGATGGCCAATACAATCACCGGATTTATAAAACATCTGATTACACTAGAAAACCGTGTCTATTTCATAAACTCCCAACATGATCTTGTGACGGAAATTGGACAGTGTGGGAAAATTTACATGATATCAGAGACTTTTATAATTTACCAGGGCAGCTAAAGGAGGTCGAATTAGAATGAAAGGAAATTTGACTAAATATTGAGGTAAGATTTTAATTCTATCCGCAGCAATTAGCTTCCAAACTTCACCAAGTGGTTGTATGCGTTTCATGGTAGCCATTTTAAAAGTGGCGAATAAAGTAGTTCCGGCTTTACGAAGGTAGTTCATGGAATTTTAAAAGGTGTTTTAGCCAATGAGATTCGGCGCTAAGTAATCACTTAAAATAAGATTAAATGATATACATTTGACAGCAGAGTTATGCGCCCTTACAAAAGATGATTTGTTTTTGACACTACTTGGTCGGCAAACTGTAGCCCAACTTTCTTATTCAGCAAATATGTCTTTCCACATGCTGAATTACAGGCTTGTGCACAGCACTGCGACTCTGTATGTACAACAGAGCAACATCCTCTGTTAACTTAATCTGTACCATTATGTACATACTGTGTGTTTATACTTTCTTAATAATTTTTCTTCTACCTAATTGTTAACCGTGGGGGTCCGGGTCAGAATAGGTCCCCAACATCCCCTTTCGTGTCGTAAGAGGTGATTGAATGGGGCGGTCATTCGGATGGGACCGGAAAAACCGAGGTCCCGTGTCACAGCAGGTGTGGCACGATAAAGATCCCTCCTTGCTCAAAGGTAATGGTGACGTCTCCATTCAATCTCTTTGCAGAGTTATCGTTCCCGCTACGCTTCACTTATACCTCTGTCAACATCTAAAAAATAGTCCGAAACCGGAGACACCAAATAAATAAAAGAAAAATACGGTTAAGCAATTATATCTGATTTAATTTCCAATACATAAATCATACTGTAAAATTTAAAACACACACACACACACAAATAAATAAATAAAACTGGTTAATTATTTATTTATAATGCATTAGACAAATAAATGTTTTGCCAAGATTCTTGGCATTTAGAGGAGGACAGAGGTGTTGTAGCGTAGCGCAAAACGCCCCCTGGTATGAAATATTCTCGAGTGGGACGTAAAACTAGAAATAATCAATCAATCTACGTAATTGTACATACATTATTTTTGTAATATTTTGATTATTCATGCAATGTTTTGATAATGTATGTCATGTCAAGATCCTCTACGGAGGGAAATAAAACATCGAAAAGTACTGAAATATTTTGCTACTTTAAATGGAACAGCCATTTCAACATTTGACCTCAGAATCGCTTCATAATTGGTAATGATCATGCTGACAGATGGCATTATAAAACCGGATCTAACCAGTTTGCAACAAATATGAATTTACTGGATGATGAACGCAATGTCAATTTTAAGAGAATTATAAGAGAAAAGATTCTATGTATATGCCACTGCGCTCTGGTTTCTGGGAATGGTTTATGAAAGTAGAGCGGGCAGTTCATGGAATCGGGCACCAGGGAAAGTAGGCGTGGCTAAATCTGAAGAGTTTTTAATTGAGTGTCACCGACTAAATTACATGAGTATTAGGAGACGATTCCTCAACTTCGGTCATTTTAAATTCAATCGGTTATCTAGTTAATATAAAGTAAACTATTTTGGGTGCACTTTTTAAAGTGAACCATCGTGATTTCAATTCAGAATCATTTTTTAGTTGGATGACAAGTTCTTTAAAGCTTAGGTACAGCATGTTCATAGTTCTTATTATTTACACATCTAACTATAAAAAAACCACCAAAAAGACAAAGAACACACCCCCCCCCACACACACCAGAGACATATATAACAGAGAATATACAGAACATAAGCAACTCCTATGGCGGCGTATTTACCCGCTTAAATATGGGTGACGGTCCACCTATAAATTGTAATTACTATTGATTGTTTGATAGATTAGACTTGGTTAAATTTGATACCATTCTTATTATATCATAAATTTGATCGAAGTGCTACAATTTTAAACTGGTATTAATTGTATATTAACCAAAAAAGTCATTTCAAAAAACAACTAAAGGAAAATCGATTTCCTGAAAAATCTCCTTGCTGCTAATCGCTTTATTGGAGTGACGCAGATGCAGCGAGATGCTCTGGTTGATATTTATGCAGCAGTGTGATAATTTTGAGTGGACACATTGTGGTATTGAACAATTATTTAACCTTTTATTTTATCTTGCCACCCTTTCAAACGCTATGGAACGCAACAAGATTCTCCTATTATGGCCCCTAAAACTAAACTCTTTAAAATACGTTTAAATTTGAGAGCCCGTTATTATTTCGGATCACGTAACTCGTGAGACAACAATCATTAGTAAGAAGTCTAAATATATAGACCGAGATAAATTCTCCGTGAAACTTTTTAAGTTAATTGATTGAAAAACAAAACGTTATACATGAATTTAATTTCAAAAAAGAATAAAAGAACGTCGATTTAAAATTATTTTTCTAGTTTTTTGTTATTGTCAGTATATCACCGAACTTATTTAGACCCGGTAATAACTTGATGAGGGTGTAAACCGTTAAAAAAGAATTAACAAGCCTTTATATAATAAAAAATACAAAAAATCAATATACTCCTATATAATACCGGAGTGATGGCAAAAGGAATATGATTACACTCGTACAATTAATATATATGATATCTGCTAAAAAACATAAAATTGGAAGCAATATGAGCTTCGTAAGCACCGCACCTGATGTGATAAAAGTACCCACCCTTATACTTCACGTACTTTATAAAAAAAATACTCTCACGCCAATATTATGCCATGGTAAAACGATTCATGGTCACACCGATAATAATAAAATAATTGAATATAATGATTTTAAATTTCTTCACATATCATCTTTTAATTTTGTATATCCTAAATCGCCAAATACTACTAAGCAAAAAAACAATAGCGTTGCGACAATAAAGAACTACAAAAAATACTTTGTGATTTTCAGAGAGTGAATTAAATCTCCTGTGTATTCAAATCGGTACAAAGAAAAAGCATCCCTCACCGAATATTTCTGCTCCAGTGACAAGGTAAAAAGTAGTCATTATAAAAAAACACCGCTCCCCCGGGTTTAATGCCCGATTATAACCTCCGACGATTGCGAGAATCGGCGCTAACTCCCTCCAAGGTGATTCTAAGCGTTGACATTGACTTATATGAAACAACCACCTGAAACCTGCTGATCACACCGAGTAGAAGTAAAAACTCCACTATATGAAAAAAGATTGCAGGTTCTTTGAGATGCTAGTGATAAACCAATGACAGAAAAAAAACCGGTCCTACTGCATCTCGAATACCTATAATCTAAACAAACGACAGCCTCCCATGCAACTATTCCCATATTTACAAAGAAGCAGTAGCATATGCGAAAAGGGGCAAACTAATTGAAACCCTTCCGTAATTATATGCGAGAACATCAGACCCGTCGTCTATCAGTTCACGGGAGACTCTTAATAAAATAGAACAAAGACACACCACAAAAAGTGTCGAGAAAATCATCAAAGAATCATCAAAATCTCAAATCTTTCGCGAAAATAAGATGAGTTGTCCATAGAGAACGTAGGAGGATGATATGACCTGAATTGATCTGGATCCCAAGCGTTCAAACAATCCAGTGATGAAGGGTCCAGACAAAAAATAAAACCTATTTGGACTTCTACCGTAGAGAGTAGGCAATCCGAGGATCAAATGAGCATCTGAGTGACGGAAAAGACAGCAATGTCAAATGACCACCCTAATACTATATATACCTTCCAACAAATCAGGCGGCAACATGGTGTAGTATGTAAGATGAATCCCTAAATGATATCTCGAACGAGGGGCAATTGTACCAAACTCAGTTATCAATCAACCAAAAGGAAGTGCCATCTGCAAGAGCAAGTATACGTAAGAAGGAAAAATCACCCACTGGTGAAAAGAAAGAACATTCTATCAAAACGCTCCACGACGAGAAGTAGTCGAACGCCCCAGTAGGAATAACCGACTATACGAGTTGCCTTCATTTGATTTATTCAACCTTGAAAACAAGGTAGTACAAAAGTCAACTATAGAGGATAGAGTGAACTTGAAAAATTCTTGTCTGCCGAAAGTGCTACACACCGGACATATTCCATATCACGCAACCGCAGACGGTAGAAACCAGACCGAGCATTCTAACTCTTAGGTGTACTTCGATTATATATGGGCAACAACCGGCAAGAAACTCAGAAGCAAAAACCACACCGAAAATAGTAAACAATATTGGACGAAGTGTGGTATGAAGCTACTGACCATTCTAATGATAGTTGATCCTAATTGTTCCCCACGTGCTGTGACAAAACAAAGTTAAAGAAGGTAAAGAAGTCGTTTGCATAACATTGTATCAAATGAAGATCGGAGCTCAAGATTGCATGCCCGGTGGATGAATCGAGAGGAGTTGTATTTATTAATAATTACTATTACCCAAATTTATTATTATGGCTGAACCACTCTCTCTATCATAATCTCCACGTGAACAAAAATCACGCGTTACGTGAGGAATTTTGTGACGAACCTATATTGTGCCTGGGACTTGACTGATCCTCTGCGAGCCATGGATAACTACCGAACACCTACGATATTAGTCGAGTGTGCGAAAGTTATTATCAAGTGCTAATTGCTGAGATTATGTTATCCAAAATATCCGAAGCGCTCTTAAAACCTGCTCGAAGGAATACCCGCACACAATAAACTCCGGTGCCCAAAACCTCAGATCTGAGATATATACAAGTATTTTAACTGTAAGCTACCTGATGAGGGCTTGTTGAGATCCCTTATTGTGGAACGAGTTTATCTTTTGAGGCAAAATGTAATCATGTACTTTTAAACTCTAATCATGTAAAAGCCTAAGCATAAATCTTTATCTCTTTTGTTAGTATTGTATATTCTTAATCTGCTGTATTCTAGACTCAGCGATGAAATTCTTATAATGTTCACAAGATACAAGGATATAGTGTTGAGAAACGTGCAGAATAACCTAGAGTGAAGACACGAAAACTAACACAGAACTTCCATCCTAAGTACGAGTACTTTACTAACGATAGCGAGATGAAATCTACCAACAGAAGTCATACACAAATATAGTCCCTATATACTGACATTGCGTTTGACTACAAGAATTAGAATAAATTTCTATTTAAATTGAGATATGAGAACACAGTACATCTAGGACTTGGCTATGACCCTACACCTTGTAATCCATCGAGCGAAACCTATTCATCCTTTAGGTATGAGGAAGTAATAGAAAATTTCAAAAAGCCACGCTTTGAAAAAATTGATTGGAAAGGTAAGATAGAGAGTAGAAGCCCACTATCAATCGACGCGCATCTATAACTTGAAAAAACTCGTGCACGGTTAATTCGCAAAAAACATTTATCACCGTAAAAAATAATTCTGCTACATATCTCTTTAGTATCTTTAATAATGTCGATAATATGTTAGTAATTATTTACTTCACAGCGCGAAAGTTTGAAATGTATAATATCTATTGTCTTTTCTACATGAATAATAGAAATAGAAACCTGTTCATCGCGTTGATACTATTATCCAGACTAAAATCTAGAGAATAAATTAACAAGTTACCTAGACGTCTTATCCCATACAAACATTCTCTGGGCTATCCGCCGCCGTCACCTTATCGCTCTGTATCCTTCATCATCTGAGTTTATGGGGAATATTCCTAATTCTCGACGGGTGACGTTTACAGAGTAGTATAAAAAAATCAATTGCACACTAGAACAAAACAAGAAAGATGTAGTCCTTGGTGATGCTTTCGTGGTATGTAGTCTTGTGTCATGTTCGAAACGATTGTCGAAATTCACCGCATATATTCACACAGAGGAAGTGTCGAGACTATATAACTTTTCTAATAATAGATGCTATCTTCACGTGATATGAGAAATAAAATGCGCAAAAAAGAATGATTATGCATGTCAATAGAATGAATTTCTATCTGCTAAAAGATACAAGATTATGAGCTCGACTAGAATATAAAATATGCTTGTCTTTTTTGAGTTGGTGCACTGTATGTACTGACAACCCTAACAAACAAGGAGCAAATAAAAACACTCAAAAAAGATCTAGTCAAACTTATCCTGAGCTTTTCCGTATATGCAAAGGACATGTTCAAAACATTGCAGAACATATGGCTATATGTTCGGATAAATAAGATGTTATGTGTGATTAAATATACAGTAATTCCTCTGATTTCTTAACTTGACCCTTCCATGGAGGACCCCACAATACGACTATTATACATCTCACAACTGTAATATAAAATATTGCCTTAAGTCGTTTAATCCCAGTACGTCCAAAATGCAAAAACATATTTGTTATCTACCAAAATGAAATCTGTCCTGGTGAATGAGTGTTTATAACCAACTCTAAGTGCCAACCAATATGTTCAATTATTTATTGGCAGCCTGCTCATAGACAAATGGTCTAATCAGTAAACTAAACAAATTTTAATGTATATTGATATATAATAACTTTGAATTTTATAATATGGAGAATATAGTCTTTAATCGTCATTTAATTGCGCGCCACGAATAATTCAATTAAAGATCTCTTTTAAATATAATTTAGTGATATCTTTAATTCTGAATATTGCGCGCATATAATCAATTATGCGCGCTTTAATCATGAAAAGAGCAAAATTCAATTATAGCGGGCGTCGTGTCAATCAGCTGAAAATAGAGATTCACAAGTGATAATCAATCGAATTGAAAAACCGGAAAAACTTACATGCAAGCGTAACAAAATCACAATTCACTATGGTAAATAAAGAAATTGTCTTTATCTACAACTAATAAAAATACCTTTAAAAGAAGAGATCATCTAATTAGAAAGTAAAATTATTAAGCTCGCGCATTTTCAAATTAAAGAGAATTAAAAATGAATAATTAATGTAACCAGATAATTATTATAGAATATTCTTCAACCATTATCTGATTGAGTGTCAATAATCCCGATTTAATCTTGTGGTACCGTCCCCATAATAATATACGAAAACACTGAGTGTTACTAGTTAGATGAGTGTCTATTTAAAAATTCTATTGATTCGATCCAACACCATCAAAAGCTACCCGAGTGTTTTATTGATAAATTGTCTCGCGCATATCTCAGTATGCAAAAAATTTACAGCAACCACCAATGTACAAATACACTGATAAAATATTACGATAAAAAATTGTATGGGAATAAAGTGTCTGTGCATGAAAAAATCAAAAAGAGATCAAAAATAATGGTTATACAATTTATCTATAACTACCATTATTTTCCAAGTTATCCATATAAAATAAAGTCTAAAGTTATAATATTCTGCGAAAGTTGGAAAAGTACTCCCCACTGCCTGAACTATGCTAGTGAGAAAGGTGGTCCCAGAGCCAATGTTGCCCATAAAGTCGAGAATACTTGGATTTGCCGAGTAAAGGTTGTTCCAAAGTGTTGTTGTAAATAGTTTAGCAAGTCTTACCCAATCGACAGCGACCTACCACACACAAAAGCGAGCCACCAAATATTTAAAAAGAAGTAGCCGATCTACCACATGTTGATCCTAAATAAATACAAAAAGAAAGAGACAATGTTGTTAATGACCATCATCTTTCCGTTGAATCTGTTTATATGTCTCACCAAATACATGCTCCGTAGACTGTGGAACCTAGTATCTCTATTTTGTCCAAAGGTAACACTACACTCATAAAAACGAAAACACCTTAGAAAGCCAAAATTTAGACCCTACAAGTGAAGAGACAAATCACTTGTTTCTGAGACTTCTCACCCCTTGAATGGAAATATTACCAAAAACCTATCTTGCACGAAGTCAAAACAAGTGCAGCAAAAGGTGCACCTGAAGATGTAAGAAACATACCGGCATGAACCGAAATATCCTTAGCGAAGCCGACAGTACAGCATTGACAACTTGTTTGCACTACGCTTGCTAATTAATTGGATTTTCGACGATAGCTTACTGCACGAGCATCGACCCCGGCTTTTCCATGAATTCGAAACAGAATAATGGAATAACGATATAAAATTAACACAAAACATCCATCAGGGTAAGTAATTGCCAACTGTGGCATTTTATCCTCCACTGTATCCCACCCGGTGATAATACCTTTGCTATTATTACAAGTTCTATCCGAAATTACTAAATTTCGTCCAATAATTCAATACCCCAAGCTAATGATAAATACCCCTACAATTTACATCCCATTAACTATAGAGTCCCTATGAAGTGTTATAGATACATATCTTACTTCAACATATAAAATAAGGAGAGTCGCGTTAAACAATTATGACGATACTTTTATCCAGTAAAAATTTTAATTACATAACATTTGTAGAAAGAACGCAATGGTTCATTTCCTGAAGGAGGAAAGACATGTGGTACCACCTCGAGCGTTGTTGTTTACCACTATGATCCGAGATTAGACAAGTATTATACTGTAACAGGTATTATCAGTGCATATTAACATACGCAGATAACATTATAATAATTTGAATTTATCCCGATAGAAAAAAAGGAAGAGATGGCGCCCACGCTGTAAGCAAAAAAATTCACGAAATGACCTTGACAGAGATGTAAATTTAAGTCAGCTGACTGTATATAAATAAGATTATATGTAGGAAGAACACAGACATATAAAACCTATTACAATCTCTATCTACCAGTTTTAGATAGCTTAAAAATGCACACAATGAGCATATTGTTATATATTCAGGACACAAGTTCTTATTATTACACACAAATGGTATATTGACGTTCAAGGTCAATCCAACTAAGATATAGCGACTAAACCACTTAACTCCATCTGGCATTTACTGAATCAGTGCACCACTAAAAAAAGATGGTGGAGCCAAGAGATAAAAAAAATCAGAAGCGCTACAGCAAAAATATTACAACCAAATCTCAAAAGTAAATAAGATATTCTATTTAACCATAACACCCTCTCTATCTCCAACACAAAGGGATTAAACTTAAACCGGGGTGACAAGCCTTTTGAGAGAGATAAATACAATCCCTATAGTCCAAAACTAAAGTACGCACCTGGAGAAACGAGCTCTCAGGCGCGACGTTGCCCTACAATCAAACGCCGATGTATGAAATTTACAGTGGTATCTTTATGTACCGAGAGTCTCGCCTACGAGAAGTACAAATCGTAACCCCTTTGTGCTAGTGACGCGTAAAAATATCTCAAAGCTGAGGGCCGCCTCAACGAATGCTAAGCTGCCCCAAGATCAGGAAGGATATTCAGACAAGAAAAGGCCTTAGTCATTAGGTCTATCATCTGACTATGCAACTTCATGGACTCCACTTGAAACATGCGACAAAATTACGTGATGATTCCATCCTCATTTCCATGGTTGTGGTCACGAGACAACTATCTATTCTGAGTGCGTAAAGAGAAAGTTTGATGAATCTCTTAAGTGAGAATGATGTTTCTTTCTATCTTGTGTTCCAACAAGGCCAATATTTCCGCATCACCCTACCAAATATTCAAAGTACAAAGATCTATTGCACCTTGAGAAAACCCAACAGATGAAATATAAGTTACGGATCCTTTTCGATCTTTCTCTCCAAACTAGAGGGCAACATTCTGGTAGAGACATACCGGTATTGTGATGTTATCTCGTGATGATGGATTACCTGGCTTGTGTACTCCTACATTTGCGGTAATATCTACACAACACAAATTTCCTAGAGTTCCCACCAAATAGAAATTCATAGTAAAAATGACTCGCATTCTTTGATCTGTGACGTAGAAAACCAAAAACAGCGCTTCATCCCCTCTGCTTCACCCATGTTCACTGGCGCAATATTTATCTATTCAGTGGGAAAGGAGTTTAGTATGTATTTCTGTAAGATTATCGAACTGATCTAGCTTGCGTTTCTATCTTTTCACAAAGGTTAACGACTGTAGCCGTCCCACGGCCATACCGACTGCTTAAATATGACAGAGGAGTTATTTTCCATCCTATCGAAGAGCATACGACATCCTACAGTTCGTCGATGACCATTCAGATCGTCATTCATGTATAATGATGGTGAGCGTGTAAAGGATCGGGTTGTATTAACCCAAATTAGAACTCGGGAATATCCAACAAATTATAAACCCTCGACATAAATAATACGACAGGCAGGCAAAAAACAAAAAAGTTAATGGAACATTTAAGGGGGAGGGGCAACTTCTAAAATAATGCGA
>CAJDSM010066395.1:0-14601 GCA_903981925.1 Ostrea lurida | reverse complement strand
TTTGGACTTTGATCACTGTCATGCGATGTTTCGTACATTGATGCTGGTAATCGCGTTTATCACAAAACGCTCAAACGACCTCGTCTAACAATCTACGGCGAACCATACGCGCATAAAATTTGACGCATGTAACAATTTTTCATAAAGTTACCCGTCGTCAAGTAATGTTTCCCGTTGCTAGATACTATTACCCTGGAGGGCGTGTTTTCTATTCTCAGAAGGAAACAGTATGTTTTGTTATCTGTTCCTTGTCCAATCAGATTCGAGTATTTTACATGAAAGTATAACAATTTGTTATACTGAATGTTATTAAAACAACAAACCGTTTCGTCTGTTGACGTTGATCACTGTTATGCAATGTTTCGTACATCTGTTGTACATCTTGTAATTATCAGGTTTTCTAAAATCATAATTGTTTGATTAATTGTTTTAAATGAATTCTACATTTCCCATTTCTTTTATTTGGCTTACCAGGCTGCTAAAATAAAACACCTGTTTCGACTCTGTCTTAGGGAGCAGCCTGTCACATCACAGAACTTTCTCAGCTATCACCTTTATCTTTAATTGCTCAGCATCCGGAGTCGATCCTATAAATGTCTGCTGAGCCCTAAGTTTGACAAATTCTGTTCTAGAGTTAATGTGAACAAAGAGGTATTTGTGCAATGAGGAAATGTAGCCAATGTAACTTGATTAAACCAGAAATGTGGGTGGAGTTGACTGATTTTTAACTTGTGATTTTTTAGAATTTGGTAAATCTTTCTTCTTTTTTTTTGGACTATCTTTATATTTATCCTTTAGACTTTTGGAATTATCTTTAGGATTTAATTTTAGATTTTTTTTAAAAATTGCTACAAATCTTAAATACTAACTTTGTGTTGAAGGAACATTTTCTGTTTTGACTGTGTTTTGCATTGGAATTTGTGTGCTGAACTTATAATTAAATTTTCGGAGACAATAAATTTTAAACCTAACACATTGCGATTATTACAAACAAAGGAGATCCTCATACAATAAACTCGGGCCCCTCATCACAAAAACTCCTCAAATTGCGAGATAAATCGGCTTCTGTGTGCGTTTATTTTGATTCACTATACAGATTGTGGGCTCTTGTGACGTCACAAATTCGGAGAATCAGGAACGATAATCGGGTAACGAATTTCCATTTTGAGTACCTTTGCACTTCGATTTCTTAGGGTAAATAACGGCGTTAATTTTTTAAAAATAATTTTTATGAGGAGTATATGAAACAAAGTTTATATTTTACGGAGGAGAAAAAAGTGTTGTTAGAATTCGTCTCCCATTAAAATTTTGTAAATTCAAAATCAAATAATGTAGTACAAGAAAGACAGAGATCAAAGAAAAATAATTACCTGTCTATCTTTACTCCGTCTAATTTGTTTGTACTGCATGTATGAGTATACAGGTACAAATATATGGTCAACTAAAATACACACTCAAAGTTCACAAAACATCATCTGAGACAAGGTATACATCTGCAAATAAATTATTAACAAACATTAAAACTTCTGAGTTCCGTAATAAGTATGCATTCAAAAATGATTTATCAATATATGTAAACTGAAAGTCCATGGAGTTTGTATAGAGAGGCAAGAGAGGATAGTGCCCATAATCACCAATAATTTCCCCCAATGAGGCAAAGACAAGCATTGCATGTCATGCAGTTTACAGACATCTTGTGATTAATATCTGAATTAGACACTATCATTTCTATATTTTATATGTGTGCTCCACATATTTGTAAATTAGAAAATAATATTGAAATATTTATCTTTAATATTTAAAACAAAACCAAAAAACCCAAAAATATGCGATGTATTTCATACCGATGCACAATGTTCATCACATTTAGTATGGGTTTGTTTGTAGACAGACTTTTAAAGGGGCATGGACACGTTTTGACCTAAATTTTGTATTTGCATTTTAAATGTTTCAAATGCTTAATTATGTTATTTGTAATGATCATCAAATTTTTTAACGTTCTTTGTTCAGTTACAAGTGAGATACAGCACTTTCAATTCGCTGCTATGTTAACAAAGCCCATGTCATATTTTTGTTTACCTATACTGAATATGCTAGTATTCCTTCCGTTTAAAGCAATTTTTCTTATTACAAGTTCATTCTGAACAGTTTTCAGAGTTACTCGCATCACATTTTGTTTAACACATGGTATTTTCTGAGAATCAACCTTTACGTAAATATAAGCAAAGCACGAACCTTGTTTACATAACAAAGAATTGTGAGCACTGTATCTCTCTTGTAACTCAACAACAGTCATTAATTTTTTTCCTGACCATTAGAAATAACTTTGTTAAGCATTCTAAACATTAAAAATGCAAATATAAAATTTAGCTCAAAACGTGTCCATTTTCCCTTTAAAAGGGCATGGACACGTTTTGATCAAAAAGTGTTCAAATTTTAGATTGCCCATTTTAATGGTTACAATGCTTGTCTAAGGTATTTCTATTGGTCAGGAAAATTTAACGTCATCTGATGACTTACAAGTGAGATACATCACTCATAATTCTTTGTTATGTA
This sequence comes from Ostrea lurida, assembly GCA_903981925.1. Classification (NCBI taxonomy): domain Eukaryota; kingdom Metazoa; phylum Mollusca; class Bivalvia; order Ostreida; family Ostreidae; genus Ostrea; species Ostrea lurida. The sequence goes on along the minus strand of CAJDSM010066395.1, from coordinate 12,045 downwards.
AACAAGGCCCGAGCCATAATTTGCTTACATATATTGAATATGCTACTAAACGTTCCATTGAAAGCAGATTTTTTTCAAATTAGAAGTTCATTCTAAACACAATTAAACAGCGTCTAGTGTTTCTCACATCTCATATTGTTTTAAACATGATATTTTCTACGAAAGTAATCTTCTTGGTATAACATAAACAAGGCTCGAGCCTTGTTTACATAGCGAAGATTTGTGAGCACTGTATCTTACTTGTAACTCAACAACTGACTTTCAATTTTTTGCTGATAACTAGAAATAACTTGATTAAGCATTTTAAACATCAAATTTGGCAATCTAAATTTTGAACATTTTTAGTTCAAAACGTGTCCAAGTCCAGTTGGTCTGGGTTGTTTTGTGATGGGCGTTACGTTACTGACGGTGGACCGGGAGATTAATTTTCATCTCCCAACATTATAGTATGTTACTTGCATCACGCTTTCTTGCATGCAATAATCCAGTCGTTATATTTCACTCCTTATCGATCGCTTCATCAATGCCTGAATGCATTCACGATGATAGCCGCTGTGAAATTGCTGAAATATTGCCAAAATGGCGTACAACGTTAAATAATCAATCAATTAATCATTCACGATAAAAGTGCGTCAACAGGAAATTCAATTTCAACTGTGACGCTACTGAACAACGTAATACCAATTGTGACGTCAAAGTAGTATTGTGTTACGTTGCTATAAAAATAATCACGACTGAGGAACTTCAAGACCCGTAACATTATCGAAATATTTAAAGTAAGTGTATAGAGTCTTCTTTTGAGATATTTTAGATGTAACGTTTCATTTTGATGTACAACTGGAAATGCAAGATACATGTTTATAGATCTGATTGCTGATTGGCTGTCTAATCCAGACATCAAGTGACGTGCTTTTTCCATTGGGTTAGTACCAGCCCTCATCAGTCAGAGAGAACCGGAGACGGAAGGCTTGAATGATTCGAGTTAACCCTAAACGAGACTGTTGACACATCTGTAATATTAACTTATTTCTCAGTAGACTGTCTCAGTTGGGAAATTGTCATTCGCAGAACACGCTCTCACAAATCGATTCAACTGAGAGTCATGAGCATCGTGCAGTTTACAATGAATATTGCTACATAAATATGAGCAGTTGACTACAACTGAAGTCATTCCCATTGCCTTAAATTTGAGCTATTTGTTACCATTAGTATCTGTGTTCATCATGATATCCAAAGATGAAGCAGATACAGTGCTTTTATTTATTTTTAATTTATTCAGATATATCGAATTCAATTACGAATGAGAATGAGTAATGTTATTAGATAAAACGTCATCAAAACATGCAAAGTCGAGTTGAAGGCCACAGCAAGACATATATCTTTTCTCAGACAGAAACTTCTGAATTCATTCTGTATCATAAAAATACAAAAACAAGACATGAAAAAGCTCAATTCCTACTGATGGGAATCCCAATAAACTGCTGGAAAACCTTATCATCATTTGAAGACAGTTGATATTGTTACTCCAGCATCTTTTTAATATTATCTTCTGAGTACTTGTGTGTAGAATCAGAGTGGAGTTATAGTAAATTTTGGAAGGCTGATCACAAAATATAGATATGAATAAAACATTTTTATTGAAGAAGAGGCAGTCAGAAAAGACAAAGATAGCGAACAGTGATCAATTTAGTAAGTCTCAAATAGAATACAAAACAAGAGTTTGGCAAACACGGACCCCTGGATAGACCAGAGGTAGGATCAAGTGCCTAGGAGTAAGCATCTCCTGTCGGCCGGTCATAACCGGCGTGAGCCCATTGTCTTGATAAAGTATACTGAGTATTCCATAGTAAAGAAAACAATTGTTATGAAACACGTCAGACAGCATTTGGCCGAATGGCAGATTGTATAGGCAAATTAGATCGTGTAACGACCATAGAATTGCTGCCTTTAAATGTGATTGTTGAAACCCCTGCAGACAAACAGACGGACAGACCAAAAGCAATACCCCCCTAAATCGAAGATAAGTAGGGTAAATCAACTGTTGATTTTAGGATTCTACTTGTACCAGCATTTGTCTATGATGTTAAAAAGCATAGTGTCGTGTAAAGTGTTTAAAAGTCGTAGGTTTTAATGCTGTTGAATGGGGGAAAGTCTTGTGATTTTAAATTATCATACATTATTTGGTATTTCCTGGAATCTCTAGTTGATCTCCCTACTATTTGCATATGCTGTACATGCAAGTCTGAAATGTTCTTCTTCACAGCAATATATATTTGGTGAAGTGTAGAGACGGGTAGTTTGGTAAAAAATTTACTAGATCCAACATTTATGTCGTAATTGTGAAGCATTCTTTTTATATTACTTGAAGCACAACTTGCATTACTTGCTGAGAAATTCAAACCAAAGTCCTTTTAGATACAGTCGTAATAATGAGCTTTACAAACAAAGACAATGTTGGTACAAGCTTTTTAGCTGGAGCTAATAAATATTCCTCGTGTAATCTATGTATTTTTTAACTTCTGGTTTACTACGCACAGACGAATAGATGGTGCGTACTTTGCGTTAATGGTTTCGAACTGGATTATATTTCTCGTATGCTTTTTATCCATTTGACAAAGTGTGAATTTTTCTTGTCTGGCATGATGTTAGACAGATTAAGTTCTATAACCAATTGTAAAATTGGAGCGCTTTGAATTCCAGACCTTTAAAGAAAAGGTTCTCTAGATCTTCATTTTCGACTATATCAACATCACCAGTAAAAGCACTAGAAAGTTTTGGTGTAATTTAAAAAAGTAATTCATATAGTAGAAGTATAATTGAAGGGAAAAAAGAATAGGAGTGTAGAGCTGAACTTGCAATATGATGGAATACAGTGTTGGAGTTTTTGATGTTGAAAAATGCTGCTCAATTCCTTTCTTAGTTATTTAAGTTCATGTATTCCTTTCTCATTAGATTTAAGTTTAAGAAACTGAAGGTGTGATTCAAAAGGATTAATTTCCGTAAACCATGGCTTTGAAAGAAAAAGGAACATTTGAAAAGGAATGCGTCAGACATATAAAGGGAACTGCTTAATCTTCGAATCTCGTACTTCGAATATCCAGTCCGCATCCAGTAACTATAACTGCCCCCGAAATGTATAGTATATAGACTCATACCGTTTTATCTCCTGAATCTTGAAGTAAAAGTAATTGTATGTTCTTTGTTTTAATTGCACCGGATTATTCCTGAGTATTACAGGTAGCATTAATTTAAGATGATGTTAGTCACACCTCCATACCAGGACGAACAGGCGAGTTCACCAACACAATATACATGCATGTATCAACAAAATGAAATTAACAACTCTTGTACTTCCAGGGACTTCGAATATTATTCGTGAAATCTGTATGTATTTATTTTCCATTTACAACAAAAAGGCGAAGTTAACATTGTCAAACGTAATCATAATCCAAAAAACATATACAAAATCGAGTGTAGGGCAACACGGACCTCCGACAAAAGCGAAGGTAGGATCAGGTGCCATGGAGGAGTAAGCATCCTCTGCTGACCGCATACGCATAGCATGCTCTTGCGTATCGAATCAACTGGGAGATATACACACCATAAGCAGGTGATAGTGGTATATTACTACATAGAAAAGGAAAGTTGACGATTGCAAAGTCAAAGTCATCACGCCTTTGATGGATGATGGAAACAAGAAAATATAAAACAGAGAAAGTTTGTACATGGATTCAATACTGTAACCATAAAATTTGGTGGTTGTTTTTTTTTTTACTTAGAAATTATACACCATATGTTAACAAATTTGATCTCTACCACTGATTCTTCAGAAGTGAGACAGAAAACGTAATTTATTGCATTTCGAGGTTTTTTTTAAACCATCTTCATGTATGCGCTTATTTTGGCATTCCTTCGAGTTTGGAGAATCCAAATTCAAAAAAAATACACAGAACACAATGCTATCAATTCATTTGAAAATACATTTTACTATGCTCTTTTATCATGCTATCAATAATGCATGTATAATGGATCACTGTGCTATTACAGAGACGAACACATGTTAAGATAAAACATTGTCAAAGCTTGGAAAGCAGCCAAACATGGGTTATATGATGCACCATAAGTAGATATATGAACTGAGTCAGAAAAAGAGAAATTACTATGATAAGTACACTTAACATTACGTAAAAAAAACTTGTCAATCTGATACGTCTCATATACTTAATTTTGTTTTTCGAATATGATATCGGAGACGTCCATGGTTATAATTAATGCTTTTTTTCACTCTTTAAGTGGATGTCTTTCATGGTTTTCTATTTTTATTAGGGATGTCAAAATGAGTAAATTTCTTTGTCGATTATTCGATAGCTTTAGTCGAAGACTATTCGATTATTCGAGAGTGGGTTTTTTTTTTATCCACTTGTTATGGTGAAGTTGCTTTGTACATTGTATACACATAATATATACATGTATATTAAATACAATTTTTCTCACGTATTTAGGTCTAACATGTACCAACAATGAAATGCACAATGATTAAATTTTAGATTAAACTTCAATGAAATTTTCCCCTGTAAAGGCATCGCTTTTGTCTGCGGTCCGTGATGCCCTACACTCGACTTTGTATATATGTTTCGGGGACATTGTTTAATTCGCCAATTTATATGATAATCACCTTGAGTGTGTATAACATTGAGCGGGATCACATCTAGGTGTAAATTACCGCCTATTAGTGGTCAGTTAACTGTGAAAATCCTGTTAGGTAAGACTCCAATGAAAACATCCATTAAGTACAATTAATTAAAGAGACGTACGCGTCCCTCTATTCCAAAATTAATGTAGAATTATGATATTTTGAGTACCCCAACACATGCATTGTTACACATACATGCACTCGTACATGTAATATATATATATACTTACACATTTAGGAAGAAAGTACAACTTTTCGCTCAAACCTCTTACACGGAGTTTTTAATATAAAAAATAGATTCCGCTGTGTCTGTAGATTGATTAAAATTATGCAGTTTGATACAAGTAAACCCGTAGGCGAAACGAAATTTCTTTGATGAAACTGAATTATCGGAAAGTGCTATTTTTTTCTGGCAATATCAGATATGACAGGACACCGAAATAGGTAAATTACCAGTATGCTAAAATTTTTACTGACTATTCGACTAAATTTTTTTAGTCGAACGTCGATGTTATCGAAGACTATTCGAATAGTCGAATATTCGTTGACATCCCTAATTTTTATTCATTTATTCATTATTTTTATTTTTATCTATTTATATCTTAAACATCCATATCTTTAATCAATATGAATGTGTGAGTGAAATTTATGTTTTCACATCTTTGCTAAGGATGGACTCCAACTATTCTCTTCAGCATAAGATGTGTCAAACATATATTCAGAGATAAAATTGATGAAATTATAAACAAAGTGATATATGACTTTCATTGTAATTTTCCATGACTAATGAGTAAGTACTTTACTACCGGTACTACAATGATCAAAACTATGCACAATTACGAAGTGGCTGAAAGTGGTATGTTTATGATAAATTGCAGCATTTCATTGGATAGGTTTGGAAACCGGGAAGTTTTCTAGAAGTAATTTCTCTAGATATATGTGCACTGCATGCGCAAATTCTTCAGTCCTGAGGTATATGTATCTCTTGTAGCATGCATATTCTCTCAGTGTTTGCGCTCATTATTTCTGCGCCTCTCGTTCTCTGTCTAACTTTGACTGATTTATTTCCGTTTGGAAGCGAGAATGGAGACACAGCCATGGACAAAAATGACGATGGGAGTAGTCCAGATATTCCTATCTCAACAGCATTCCCGTTTTTTAATCACCAACATTCCAAACTAATAGTGAGTATAAATTGTAATTCAAAGATGTAATGCCTCGTGACGAGTCTGTCAATATTGTGGATTCTTATTCCCCCATTGGCAACGCACACCCTGAGTTTTCAATGTTTACTGCTTTCTTGTACTCAAGTTTTTACTTTTGAGGATTATGAGATCAAACCTGTTTGATATTTTCACTTGTTTCATTCAATACATTCCAAAATAGGGGCGTTGCCGGTAAAATTCAGGTTGCGACCATTCAATCCACATTGATGGTCGTAAAGTACAGATTTAAGATTAGTTTTCTAATGAAATATCACATATTGCTTGATATTTTGAAGTACGTCTTTTTCCATCAAGTGATTTACGTCAATATCGAAAGTCTTATGTTTCGTTCATTAGGGAATAACTGATAATTGATGATGACTTAAGAATCGCAAGCTCAGTTTTACCAGCGATGCGTTATCGGAATCGGCCAAATAGATAGTTACTTGGAGTTCCATTCTAATGCCATTTCGCTTTATTTTTTTTTTATGTTTAGACCTTATTTCGTTCAGTTTTGCTCTTTGGTTTATAAAATGGTTATGCATAATAATTTTATTTTCGTATCATTGTATTATGACATCGGAATCTAAATCTTTCCATTTCATCAATTCTCGTTGAAGTACCCCAAACCCCAATGTGTCAGCCAATTAAGATGCAGATTATATATAACAGAAGCATTAAAATCTTCTTTTAACTGCCTCATACCTCAGTGAATTAGTCAATCAAACTACAGATTACAGATATAAATATTTAGAGGAACGTTTGATGATTTGCTTTGCAACCCGAAATATATCTCAGATTTATTTCTTAAGAGAACAAGTGAAAAGCAACTAACAGCGTTGTGCCTTGACACTGAGACCAACCAACATGATATCTTTACTATAGCTACATTGTAACTATTGATACAATGTATCAAAATATCTACCACGCTAAAGCAAATCAACAAAGTTTGTCCGATAGAAAATCAAGTTATTTTTTTTCTGTCATAATAGATGAACACTATTCACACTTTACCTAAAGAAGTGAATTTTTGTTTTAAATGAGAGATAATGAAACGAAACAAGCACACAATACGTTCTCTTGACATTACACGCTATATAATTCAGTAGATCTTCACTTTAGTTTTAGTCAAAGATAGCAATGACCAATTCATGTCAAATGGCAATATTGTACAAAATATGGAGCAGCAACTCTTTGCCAAAGTAACAATATTACTGAACCATAGTATGTTGAACAATGTATTTAGTAACTATATACCTGGTAGTGTCAGATCAATGTTACTCACATTTATATTGCTTTTTTCAGGTCAATACAAATGGCGTAATTTCATTCCTACAAAAAATAGGGACATTCACACCTAACCCTTTTCCTGTTGAAAATAATGCAAGGATGATAGCTCCGTTCTGGGCCGATGTGAACACAAATAATGGAGGTACCGTTTGGTACAGAGAGACAACAGACGATAATCTACTGGACAAGGCCAGCGAAGAGGTCCGGACGTATTTTCCACAGTTTCACAGATTCAGGGCATCGTGGTTATTTGTTGCCACTTGGGATCGTGTTTCATTTCACGGTTGTGATTCGTCGTCTTGCTCGAAGGTAAACATAATATCTTGATGAACATCCGCATATATGTATCTGTGTTAGTTGGTTGGTTAATTGTATATTGTTTAAAGTAGCATAAATCTGTACTTTGAATTTATTACACTGTGATTTTGTAAGGAATCAAATATATAAAGATTAAAAATGTGAACCACGAAATCTGTCCGGTTCAAAATGTAAACAACAACGAGAAATAAGCCTCAAACAGACAACATGTCTACAACGTGGCAGTTCTATAAATGGAAGGAGGATTGACCGTCATAAACACGCGATCCTCCTTATATGGAAGTGAATTCAAAGTTTGTAGTCAATTAGGCTTAATATTTGACGTATCTTCTGAACGGTAAATGCAAAACAATAATGATATAATATCATTGCAATGACTTATGATACAAAAGGCGAAGTTCTAACATTGTGTCAAAACGTAATGCATTCAATCCAAAAAAATATAACAATGCGAGTGTAGAGCACACGGACGCTCGACAAAACGAAGGTAAGGATCAGGTGCCATGGTAGGAGTAAACATCCTCTGCGACCGGTCACCCGCGTGGCCCTAGTCCGAAATAAAGTAAACGGGATTAACCCGTAGTCAAATCTATGTAGAAAAATGACAGTCTAACAAAGGGTTATGAAACAAATCAGCTCAACATATGACTGTAGCTGATAATTCATGTAATCGCGAAACATGTCAGTTATAGCGACGTAGAATTTGCGGAATGATGACTCTTAAACGAGATTCGTTATAACGCCTGCGGCAGCATCAACTTTTTTTTGTTATAGTTGGCCTCGCTTTAAAAAGTGCTGCATACACATACGCAACTGCTTTGTGTATCGAATCTAACTGGTGAGATATACATCACCATAAGCACGGTTGGATAGTGGTATAATCTATACTACATAAAAAGGAAAGTTGACGTTATTGGGCAAAAGTTAAGTGCTCACGCTTATCATTATAATTGTAGTTGTCACCTGACTCACATTTAGAGTCAATGTTAATAAAATATCGCAAATATGAGCAGATAGTTCAGATTCTGTGGTGTGCTTCAATATCGAGTTCATTCGGATACATATCAACATGCGACATAATTGTGAAAATTAATTGATTGTTAATATGATAACACATCATCTATATTACCTATAGTAACGGTTGAAGGACACGGCAAGTTTTTGTGTTTTTATCCCGAAGCAGTTTCTGTACATAATTCTGGCTTCATATGAATATAAAAATAAGTCTTGCCGAAAAGGGCCAATTAGTGCCCTAGGACTACCTACGGATTGTTTGGAAAGTACCCTGGTCCTCCAAAGGACTACAATAACAGTAATTATCTATAAGAATACCCAAGCATACGTTCTTAATATCTATCTTCAGAGTACTTGTGGGGCAATCAGAGTTTTTTCTAACAAATATGTGTCTATGTTTCCCAACGACTGAGAAAATTTCGTATTTTGCGGGGTGCCGTTTTTTGTTATAAAAGGCAATTAATTCTATAATCTTGCAAAAAGCCATAGGATTTTAATTTATCGTGAGGAATATCGTTGTGTAACAGTGTGGAATTGATGAGTCAATTTTTGAAATTCTGTGTGATTTTAGGTTATCCAAAAGGCTCTTTTAGAGTTTTGTAACGATCCACATCTGATTGACACCAGCTTCCTGGAATATGTAGTGGAACAGTATGCTCTGAAGAGATCTCTTTTGATAGGGCTGTTAGTGGTTTAGTCAAAAGTATAAGAAAAGAGGCTTGGATAGAGCACTTACTGGGAGCCAGCGTATTACTCTTTGTTTGAAGAGTTTTTATGCAATTCTCGGAATCAATAAAGTATTGGTAATTTCAAATTGATCATGATTCTTCGAATATTGAAAGTATTTTAAAACAGAAAGGTGATTTTGGAAGAATTTCATTCTTTGTGAAATTGCTTAAGAGTGTAAGTAGGATTCTCCAGATGTTGAAGTAACCCTAGTGTCATTTAAAGACAATTATAATATGTAGTAATTTTACAACAAGGACAAATGTTTTACTAACTTTATCAAGCTGGAACCAGTACAAAATTTTCATGTAGTTATGTTGTTAAATATGTATACTATTAAATAGCTTATATTTGACGTATTTCTGAACTGTAAATGCAAAAATATATGGTTATATATCACATATATACTTATGATATGTTGTTAAATATGTATACTATTGTTCACAAAGAGAAAAAGGGCAGTACTGCACATGCCTACATCTCACACGACTTTGTTGTTTTTCATAGGGTGGTAATATCATAAATAATTAAAAATAAGTGCTTTGTTTTGTAGTATCTTTTTGCTTTCAATGTTGTAATTACGAACGAAAGTATAACTTTATTAGATGTATACATAGAAAAAAAAATCCGGAAAAAAAAATCCGAAAATTTAATTTTTCGTAAAGATACAGATTATGCTACTTTAATGTCCCTCTCTTTTTCACTCATATAAATGCGTTACCAGCGCCGATAATGGGCTGCAAAATTTAGGCCAATACTCGGCATTGCGACCTTAGAGCACAAATGGATCTTTGTCGTGTCACACCTGCTTTAACAAGTGACCTTGGTTTTTGCGGTATTATCCGAAGGACCACCCTATTTAGTCGCCTCTTACTACAAGCAAGGGGTACTAAGGGCCTCTTCTAACCCGGACACTCATGGGCATAAATTCTGATGACCCATTTGACAGATCTCATCATGTGTAAACTGCATTGCAACGTACTGAGCGAATGCATGATACTATTATATTCATTGTAACATTTAATGAAGGTTTCGGTGGATGATTTGGGGAAATGATCTTTACTTCAGTTATAGAACTGTGTAATATATCTGTGGCATTACTATTTATTCTATGTACATGTACATGTACATGTATATAAATAACTGCAAAGTCAACATGTCATTGGGAGGAATGCTGCCGAAAGTGTTTCATACCTTTATTTGACAATTCTTAACATACTGGGTTTAACTACGGGTTACTCCGTTACCTGATCAATGTAGAGGAATCCAGGTGTAACCGGTCTACTGCATCCCAATCTGCTCTTCCCAAGAATCCGTGTTTCCTTACTCTCAATTTTGTATTCCATGTAGGATTGAAGAGATCGATCAATGTTCGGTATCTTACCTTCATCATGTAACTTTTGGATGTCAATCTTTTATGGCAGCTAGCCCATATCCGTGATAAATAAAAAGCCATGGGTTATACACTGTACGTGCAGTACCTTTGATATCAGTATTTCATTATGCAGATTGTATTTCTTGGTGCTATTATTTTTTTTTTATTTCAGTCAAGGAATATAAAATATGTATCTCTTTGCTAATTGATGTTTAACCGCTTTTCATACACTTATTTGACTACGGATTGCTCCGTTTACCCAATCAAGACTATGGGCTCAGTGCAGGTCAACAGGGGATGCTTACTCCTCCTAGGAACCTGATCCCACCTCTGGTGTGTCCAGGGGTCCGTATTTGCTCAACTCTTGTTTTTGTATTTTATTTGGGACTTACGAGATTGATCACTGTTCGTTATCTTTGCCTTTACATGAAATCAATGTATTTCAGATTGTCTAAATACTAGTTTCGTTCAATCTGTATACCTGTATATTCATATTTCAGACAAACACATTTCAAGTCATTTTGATAACCAACGGGCAGCACTCGTTCACCATATATAATTACGTTGACATACAATGGACAACTGGGGCAGCAAGTGGTGGCGATTCTAGTACTGGTTTGGGGGGAACTCCGGCTCAGGTGAGCAGATATTTTCATATCAACTACAAAAATTTCATGTAAAACATCATAGATAAGTACAAATTTTAAATAGCGTTTTAAAAATACGATACAATTTAGCTCTAGCATAGATAATCATTAATTAGTACTTTTAATCCTGTTTCCATAAATCATTTCGTAATCTATGATATATGTAGTCTTGTTTTTCTCAATTCAGATATGTTTTGTATAATTCAAAGGTTGGATTTAATGCTGGAGATGGCATTGTGTTTTTCACGGTAAATGCGTCACGAACTCAAGAAATCATTAATGTGAACAAAATGTCTAATATTGATACACCTGGAAAATTTGCGTTCCGCATTGATGCCAGTGACATCACAGACGGAGGCTGTAATACTGAGGGTATAAAAAAAACAAATTAAGATAGACGTATTCAGCATTCCATAATAACATTATATATTACTTCATTTTGAAATTTCATCCACAGGAGATCTGACCATTACTCCACGGTACGGCCCACTTTAGGAGGACAGTTTAGGGGTACTCGGGGGACCAATGTATTGAAGCCACCGCAACATAAAAGCAATTGAGTTCAACAGCAAAAGTTCGCTTGTGAAAGAAAAACCTTGAATTCAGTATGGTTTGCATCACACCTTTGATGTTGTCGTCACAGTAGACATTGAAAATCAGGGGATCACGAACATCTTTCGAGGTCACTACACGATTTGTAAGTAAACTGCATGTTTCACATAAAGATTTTTATGCTCAGTCCTTTGAATTTATTTCAAACTACAGCGAAAATAAGGC
>CAJDSM010066394.1:0-10476 GCA_903981925.1 Ostrea lurida | reverse complement strand
TTGTCTGTGTCTGTATATAAATGTATGTCTGCCAACCATTAACCTTCTTAGATTTTTTTTTCTTCATCAATAACCAGTTTTCAAGTTATTTCAACTAAACTTCAAACAAATCTTCCTAAAGTAAAAAGAGATCAAATCTGTTAAATGAAGGACCATTTCCCTTCCAAGGGAAGATGATTGAGAAATGGTAACATTAGGGAGGGTGATTCCAAAATATTCTGCTAAAGAAGTGCTAAATCAGAAAATCCAAAACTTGCACCAAACTAGGGAACGAACACAGTTGGGGGGTTATATAGTGCATTGGAAAATTCTTAAAACAAGATGTGTTTGTGAAACACTGATGTCTCTGGGCAGCATTATCAGTAAAGGGGGCTTGTCTAAAAGAAATACACAAGTGTACAAGAGCAACACCAATGTAGCATTATCATCCGTCATGACCCAGACAATTGTAAAACCACTATATGCATCTTGACCTTTGATCAGACCTTGGCTCAAGGTCATGGCACTTCCTTAGGTCCAGGGCAACAATTCTGTAAAATAATATTCCAATCCATGCACTCAGTGAAAAGTTATGGCCCGGACAAGGTTAAAACCACTAAGTGCATTGTGACCTTGACCTTTGACTCAAGGTCATGACACTTTCTTGGGTCCAGGGCAACAATTCTGTGATAAATTTTTCAAATCTATGCACTCAGTGAAAAGTCGGACAATGTTGAAAACCACTATGTCCATTGTGACCTTGACCTTTGACCAGTAACCTTGGCTCAAGGTCATGACACTTCCTTGGGTCCAGGGCAACAATTCTGTAAAATATCATTCCAATCATGCATTCAGTGAAAAGTAATGACCTGCACAATGTTTAAACCATTATGTGCAGTGACCTTGACCTTTGACCAATAACCTTGGCTCAAGGTCATGACACTTCCTTGGGTCCAGGGCAACAATTTTGTGAAATATAATTGAAATCTACTGAGGGGTCAGAAGTTATGGCACAAACAAACTATTTTGGATGGACGCAGGTCGCCGGATAACGCCATAAATTGAGGACAGGCATATAAAAATGAAAGCCGTATCACTTACCATTCACAAGTTATATGGTCAAAGTTAACGTTTTTGAAAAGTAGGTCAAAATCCAAGGTCAAGATCAGAATGTCACAAATAGTGGAAAAGGCTTGTCATAAGGAATATGTAAGTGAATTATGAAAGCCCTATTGCTTACCATTCAAAAGTTATGAGCAATTTTAAAGATTTGCAAACAAACAAACAGACAGGCCAAAAGCTATATGCCCCCGAATCAAAGATTCGGGGGGAGGGGGGGTAAAAATGTCCTTAAAATTCTTATGGGCACAATTTGCAAAATCAATACACAAGAATCTTTCTACATAGTTAGGTTATAAATATTTTTTAAATCATAACCCCTGGGGATGGGTGGTACCATGTGTGTTTAGAATCAAACCTTTACTAAGGAAAGTCTAGAAGAAAAAAAAATCTTCTAAAGAACCACATTAATACAATTCTTTTACAGCTCTGTAAGCACCCTATAGTGTAATTTGGATTTAAGTATGTTCACACTAACTCTAGGGTATAAGGTGGGTCATGGTAGGGATTTAGGGACAAACAGAAAAATTATTCAAAATTTTCATCAGAGCTATAAAGATACTACTGTCAAAATGATATACAAGCAAATGTGTGCAGTGTAGAGTCAAAAAAAGGTGAAGATAACAAAAATTGATCAATCTCACACATCCTATACACAATACAAAGTAAGAGATGGGCAAACACAGACCCCTGGATATACTAGACGTGGGGTCAAGTGCATAGGAGGAGAGTAAGCATCCCCTGTTGAGCAGTCACACCTGCCATAAGCCCTACATCTTGATCCGGTAAATGATGTAATCTGTAGTCAAAATTTGTATAAAAAACGATCAAACATGCCAGACACCATTTGACCCAATGACAGGTTGTACTGGCAAACTAGATCGTTATAATGGCTATGGAATTTGTGAAATGCTGATTCTAAATGAGATTGAAACTCATGTAACAGCCATATGTCAGTAGCCTGCCTCAATTTCAAAATTGATCATATGCAGTACAACCTCTAGTGTATCGAGTCAGTTGAGAGACATACACACCATATGCAGGTGATAATGAAATATGGGAAGTTGATAATGGAAAAGCTGGAATCATCCCATTTTTCATAAACTAGAGTTGTTAGTTTGTCATTAATATCCATGTTCAATAAAATATTTAAGTACAAAGCATCTGTGGAAGACTTTGTTGTGTCTTTTACTTTAAGTTCATGTTTTGTTTATACCATAACCCCCAAAGCAATGATGGAGCCACATTATTGGGGGTGGCAGTGATTTTATGGTTTGTAACTGAGCTTCTTTATTTTCATAATGCTTTGAGGCATTGCTTCAAGATTCGTTGTGTACCTATTTGATGAAAAACATGAAACAAAGCAATAATCAAAATGCTTGTTTTTATCAACTCTTTTCTCTGTGCACCCAATACATATATTACCTATACAAAATGAAAAAACACTATTTTCTATCTAAACTGTGATTTTCCTGTTTACTGAGCTTCAGTATCTATGTTGATCACTGACCTACTACTTTTACTGGACGGCCGTTGATGTGAAGTTAAGGAAGGTTCGTTTCTGGAGGACATTGGTGTGTCTGTGCTGTCAAGGCCACAGGAAGTTCTCAAGGACTCCAATCTGAAACGGAGAAACAGAGAAGGTGACTGTTGTCGAGGTCATAAGAAGTTCTCAAGGAATCCAATCTGAAACAAAGAAACAGAGAAGGTGACTGTTGTCGAGGCCACAGGAAGTTCTCAAAGGACTCTGGACAATCTGAAACAGAAATGAATTATAAAACTGAATCACTTTGAAATAAAAAGAGAATGATATGAAATACAAATAATGAATATTAAATTGTAGCTGTAATACAGTTTTAGTGAGAAAAAAACACCATATATACATGTCTACAAGTTTCAGAAGTAAGCACCCCCCCCCCTTCTCCTGCTGAATCCACCTAAACCAATTGTCAATTTCATGATACAACTGTATGTGTTTTACTCCCATATATACAATCACATTTTCTCATGAAAAGGGGGGGGGGGGGGGGGGTTGAAGAGATTAACAGTATGTATACTTTGTATGTCAAATCTCTAAAAAAGTTTATAATTCAATTAAGTCTTGTACATATATCAAGGATCATTATCGCCTCAATGTTACAGGCTAATATCAGCGGACTTGACATTTGGACCCTGTAACTACTTGAAGTCCAAGATGTACAAAACCTTTATGATTCAAACTAAACCCCGAACATCAATAATTTTGTGACTTTCAAATGACAATATGACTTTCATAAAAAATGTATACACAATTCAATGCGTCCAGACTTGTGGTGTGAGCGCGCTCGGTACTCCACGTCATTCCCTCACCCCCTCAGATTAAACGCGCTATTCAATGTAGCCTCCGACATTAAACCACCTTTTGTTCTATCATTGGTAATGGGAAAGTTTGTAATAAAGCAGTATGAATTGTTAATGCCTCTTTTTACAGCAGTGATGAGGAAATAGTAATGTCCGAGTTTCCACGTGAACCAAAACGGGGTACTTAGAAAACAAAAGTGACGGAACCCAATTTTGCGAAATAGGCCTTAACTGTCTACATGTAGACCTGTTCAATTAAAATACGGCACCTATAGTAATAAAATTCCAGTGGACTGATTATTCCGTTTGATATGGTACTAAAGATAAAAATGTCCTTCAACTATACAGAAGCTGGTAATGTCATTCATGACGGTGGACGAACATTGCAACTGAGTCGAAATTCCAGGTAAATCTTAATCAGCAACAAAATTCAATTTTGTTGTTGTTTTTGGTTTTTTAATTTAATAAATAATATATTATTGGGTAACACCCCTTTTTTTGATTAACGCCCCTGTCCCCCATCAAAAAAACAAAACAAAATAAAACAACAAACCAAAACCTGATCCGCCCCTGGGAGTTGCTTTAGTCAGGAAATATAAATTCAATTTGCACAGTTCAGAATAAAAAAACTTGGGTAATATTAATATCTACAATTTTTTTAAAAAGGCATGATGCAGTTAAATCATACCTGTTGTCAAACCACAATATGAACTTTTTTATTTTATTGAAAGTCATACATAACACCCTAAATCTTTTGCTTATACTGAGAGGATCTGTCGTGTAGCACCTACACATCATGGTTGCCGTGTGTCTGTTGAAGCAGTGCTTTAAGTGGATCCGATAAGGCTAGCTCTTGTCCTGATCATGCTAGTCACTGCTTTAAGTATCTAATACTCATGCTGCTAAGCATGCTGTGAATTTCACTGGATTATCTCAAGTGGGACTTGCGTATTGGCATCGTATAGATTCTGGAATTGTTTTTTTTCCCCCTGAGAAACTACTTTTGTGTTAAAATGAGATTCTCTCTTGCTGCGACGTCTTGTGATTTCTCAAATTGTGGGTCCAGTTACTGCGGATTGCAGTGAGATTGGTTTCTATGCTAGTCCGGGGATTGTTTTACAATACCTGCCTACTTAATAACGGAAAACATGGTTCATCACACCTCTGATATTGTTATATTACGCCAAATCAATATCACAACATCTGGGCACTTCCACTCACCAATCAAAGGCAGCCAGAGATCAATTATTTTATCGTTTGAAGGAAATTAAATAAATTCATACAAAGCTGGTGTCATTTAATCTGTTTACTGTCCTACGCTATCATTAATCTTCCTGTCGACCAAGAAAAAAAAAGCCGACAAAAATCGAGTCCGAGTTAGTCTAAACTTTCATGTCAATGCGAGCAGTTCAAAATAAACTGTATACAGCATCCAAAATGCAATGGATTTTTTAAAAATTGATATGCCCTAAGGTAATCTCCTGAAATAAACAGTTTAACTGCCATTTAAAAGTACAAGAATTAAATTGAAAAACAGAATATTGTGTGGTGATGCACGGGTATGCAGCCATGTTTTTGCTGAAGTTTATTACCTCTGCCAAGGAAGTTATAAAAATCGGTGGCATTTATTTATTTGTTTGTGGATTTGTCTGTTGACAACATGCATGCAAAAACTAATGATCAGATCGCTTTGAAAATTGGTACACAGATGTATCTTGGTCTATAAAGGACGACCCCATTATATTTTGGTGGTGATCCGGATCCAAATCCGGATCCTGGATCCAGAAGACTTTAATGTAACCTCATGTAAAAACTAATGGTCAGATCACTTTGAAAATTAGTACACAGATGTATCTTGGTCTAAGGAAGTCTCCATTAAATTTTGATGGTGATCTGGATCTTGGATCTAGAAGACTTGGATGTAACCATGGCAGTGGTCTGGAATCTGTGATTGCTCTTGTTTTTCACTATTTTCACTGTATGACATATAACCCTGAAATTACAAAATCCATGCATCCAAAACTGCATGAAAACGGATTCAGACAAGAAAATGTGAAGAGATCCAGGGGAATTCTAAGCTGCGCTGTACAGTAATGGTTGATTTTCTGGCAGTACAATCTATCTCCATCATTTTCTGTGTGTTCATTCCACAGAATGTGATCTGACCTTCTGGATTTGCATAACACCACTGATAATGTCCATATATTTTTTTTTTGTTGTTGTTGCAGAAATTGATCGAACATGTTACAAACAAGACTATGTAAATATCCTGAAAAAAAATTTCAATTTAGTTTGAAATTCATATTTTTGCCCATCAGTAATATCTAATGGATGTATACAGTTATTGCAGCTGTGGTAGCTTGATTTGAATGAATAGTTGGATCACGTCTCATTGACAGGTACGGATCATCGGATCAAACTTCACATTACATGTCTTGTTTGATCTAAAAATCTTCTCTTGTTAATAAGACATGATCCCACTAGTCAGATCATCTCACTGCATGATGATATAAAGATCTCTTTCTATACACGAAGCCCAAGGCAATAATAATCGATCATTTGAAAATCGAGTCTCCAAAATTAAGACAAAGTTTTATGAATATTCATGAAGAAAAAGCTTGTTGAAGTGACAAATTTTTATGAATATTCAAACATTCATTAAAAAAAAAATGTTTGGTGAAGTGTACAGTTGTATATTCTAACAGCTCTTCTATAAATATTAGAGGTTCTCAGTTACAGTGACTTTATAGACATGTGACATAACAGACGTCATGAGTGTAACCGCAATACCACGTTCTCTTTCTAATCTCACAGACAACTCTGAATACACATCTCAGTACTGATCAAACTGTGTCAAAAGTGAGTTCAAACATTACATTTATATCATCCTTTCAATGAAGGGAAAATGATGATAAAGTACAGTCAAACCTTGTTATCTCAAAACTCGATGGGACTGAAAAAAACAAACTTATAGAGATATCCAAGGTAAATTAGTGGTTGGGACTTTCAATTCACTTTAAGAAATGACTGTTATAATTCTTCAAGTTTACCGGAGATTGAACTGATGTTGCTTATTTGCAAAACTATATAATGGTTCAATCTCCGGTAAACTTGAAAATTATAACAGTCATTTCTTATAATTAAATTTCCAACAAACTAGGCCTATTTTGAAGTCATAGACTTTATTTAGAAGTCTGAATAACAAATTAAATTGCAAAGTTCATGTCGTAAGGAATCAGCTTCAACTGACGTCACAATAAGGAATCGATCATTTGTCTGTGACGTATAGAATTGTGACGTACGAAGTTCAGTCTATACGGTATGAAACCGTAAAATTAGGGTTTACACGGATATAAACCTGAAAAAATTGTAATAGAACAGAGTAGGGAGACCGTGTGCAAAATTTACCGCAAATCACCCCTGAATTAGAACGCTGGGCGATAATGTATTGCGTTGAGTGACGACACATTTTGAATGTGACAATTGAATTTGTTTAATGTCAATACAACGAGAGTTTTCATTGGGCCGATTCCAGCCGCCCACTTCTATCGCCGATTTGAGTTTGTATGATGAAACAGTATTTCGGCAATACCCTTTGTAAAAACGCTGTTAAACATCGCACATGCCACATGTACATATTTATGAAGCTGTGCGAGATATCGTACAATATCACTTGTTGAACCAAAATTATTTCATTTTTTTTTTTAAATCAGTCTTTACAAATAACTCACTTCGCCATTTCTATTTATAATCACGAATCAAGCACGTGTTCCGTTCAGATGCAATCTCTGCGTTTTAATTACCACCATTACCGTGTCTTGAATTGAGTAAAAACAAAAATACCAAATGTACGTATTTATATTTATAGAAGGATTTTTTAAATTATTTATTTATTGAAATTTTATTTATTGTTAACATTCACTTCAGGACCTACCCGCTGAAGCGACGAAAGCACGTGTTCAGGTCATGAATACTTTGAATATACCCAAAAGTTTTTATGCATTTTATAACTACAACACCGTACCTAGATTAAAGAAAAACAAAAAAATATCAAATACCTTAGAAGCAATTTGTTGTTACACTTTTTCAGACATAACATAAAACAGTTGCGTCGAACTAAAACATAATCCAAGTAATATATTTATTTTGTTGGTTTTTCCCTTTTTGGCACCGGCGATATTTATAGACACCTGGCACGAGTGCAAATGCTGACTACTCCGTAAAAGGAATTTGGGCGGACTTAAAACGTATGGACCAATGAGAGTTTCTAATGCATTTCGCAATTGCAAACAAACTGATTCAACAGTGTCATCACCCAACGCAATACTTATTGGTCCAGGCGTTCTAATTCAGGGGTGATTTGCGGTAATTATTACGACATATCCATGGTATTCAAGATATCGGTGTTCGAGATGCTGAAGTTCGACTCTATTCAATATTGGGGAAATTTCAAAAGCAATTTTAAAAAAATTTATTGATCAATGCTATAAAAGAATATCATAATTATATTTGTAAATTGTAACCAAACTTATGTGAACCAAAACTAGCGTTATGAGCTGAAACCAAAATTCTGAGTATTTAAATAGGATAATAGGAGCTATTATCAAATTTAAGTGTAGACTCCCATATCCCAAACATGCCATTACACAATTAGTGGTTAGCATTTAATCGGAGTTTTGGAGTCAAACTTTCTTGTATTTTACAGTCCTTTCATGCTTTTAGTTTCTATAGCTGGAGACCTTGCCATAGAGAGCAGTAGTGTTCCTCATTAATGGATAGCATGCAAGCACCCAGGCTCCCAACAACGGAATAAAAAAAACTTCCTCATGCAGGCAGTGGCAGACGGAGTATAATGCACCTTAAGGTATAAAAAAAAAAGCTGATTAACTGAGCATATTATTTCCTTCACTCTAGCCTACACTTTTTCCCTGAATGATTAAATTAATCTTGGATCAAATAATAGATCTACAACAGAGTGTCTAAGCCGCTGCCATTTAACCACGTAAAACCAGTCCAATGAACAACCATAGATCACATCTTGGAATGGTCGGACAAGTATTCCGGGCCTGCTGTCTCCTTTACCGTGTACCAACGACCAGGCTCAGTGCTTACACCATTAACCCGAGTTAATTGATTGCTAGAATCAGTTTGTCTCTCTACAAGAAAACCGTAAGTGAATCAGGAAAGAAAATCTCATCAAGCACCCAACAAGTAAACCCACTCAGCTAAGAAAGTGATTCATACTTCATTAAGATAAGAAATGGACTGATTATTCATCAGCGTTATCTCAAACGAATCGCATGTACTTTTAAGAAAATCAGGCAGATCTGGCCTACAGTCATATAGCACTCATTCAAATCTACAGGATTTTTTATAATTTAATTCCCTATTACCTAGACTATTAGATCAAGTCCCATTTCTGTCTAGATCTTATAATAAATTAAGACTTCTATAAAAGGAATGCACATCGGAAAATTTTCTTTCTGAACCTTTTCGTATATGAATAAGTACCGGGTAAACCAGATGTAAATAGTTGTTCTTTTCTTTCAAAGTCAGTTAATGAAATGCAAATGGTTGAAATAGGAAATAAATTTCTGATGTAATTTCCATAATGGTGGCACCTATGTGCTTAACCGTGGTAATATTTTGTGATGGTCCAGAATGTAAAGAAACAGAAACCTATATCACCAAACACATATATACATCAAATTATGTTAAAGTATTCCCTCAGGTGATCGGAAACCAGACATTGCTTGAGCCCCAAATAATGAAACATCGTATCTCCATCGACCTCCCGAAGATCCGTGATCCAGAACCCCACACTGGCACCACTCAATCATACTTAGTGTATCAAGGACTAAAAATTAAAATTGATTGAAATCTCGCCTTTAATTAGAGGTCTAATTGGAGTGGTTGTCATTTGAAGTGTCCAACATATTCATAAAATTGAGAATTTTATAAACTAAAATTATGTCTCAAATGCACATCTCCCAAATTTTGAAACAGAGGTATCAGTCTGTGTGTCCTTCATAAATCCACTACATGTACATATATATAATTATAGAAAGATAATTCCAACTGACATTCTGTTATCAAACTCTCGAATAATGTGTCACAGTCATTAGAATTTGCACCATCACTGCAGTTGTTCAGTTCCATAGTCTGTGAAATACCACTATCGATAACAAATGAAAAAAAGAGAAACAAGGACTCCTCAAAGTGGGGCAAAACAAGGACCCCTCAAATTGGGGCATTACAAGGACCCCTCAAACTAAGGCATAACAAGGACCCCTCAAACGAAGGGTAATATAAGGACCTCTCACAGTGGAACATAACAATAACCCCTCAAACTAAGGACCTATAACAAGAGACCCCTCAAACTAAAGCATAACAAGGATCCCTCAAATAGTAACATTACAAGGACCCCTCAAACTAAGGCATAAACATAACCTCTCAAACTAACATACAAGGATTCTCAAACTAAGACATTACAAGGATCTCCTCAAACTAAGGACATTACAAGACCCCTCAAACTAAGGACATTACAAGGACCCCCACTCAAGGCATCAACAAGGACCCTACTAACAATAAGGACATTAACAAGGACCCCTCAAATAAGGACAGTACAAGGACCCCTCAAACTAAGGACATAACTACTAGACCTCTCAAACTAAGGCATTACAAGGACTCTCAAACT
Organism: Ostrea lurida; assembly: GCA_903981925.1. NCBI lineage: Eukaryota > Metazoa > Mollusca > Bivalvia > Ostreida > Ostreidae > Ostrea > Ostrea lurida. The sequence goes on along the minus strand of CAJDSM010066394.1, from coordinate 341 downwards.
AAGGACATTACAAGGATCTCTCAAACTAAACATACAAGGACCCCTCAACTAAGGGCTCATAACAAGGACCCCTCAAATTAGACATTACAAGGACCCCTCAAACTAAGACATAACAAGGACCTCTCAAACTAAGGCATTAACAGGATCACTAAGGACACCTCAAACTAAGGGCATTAACAAGACCACCTCAAAATAAGGACATTACAAGTGCCCCTCAAATTAAGGACATTACAAGGACCCCTCAAAGTAAGGGCATAACAAGGATTCCTCAAACTAAAGACATAACAAAGACCCCTCAAATTAAGGCATTACAAAGACCCCTCAAAATAAGGACATAACAA
>CAJDSM010066393.1:603-12304 GCA_903981925.1 Ostrea lurida | reverse complement strand
TCTCACTAAATTAAACATTGCATCCCATAACGTATGTGATAAACATGTATTTTGAAAATTTGGGGCGGGGCCAGTAACTTTCACTAGGGGGCAGTAAATTCAGTTCACTGGTCCTACAGGCCAGCGCATTTTGAAAGTTTTCTTGAAGATCGACTGTCAAACATTTCATCATTTACTTAAGTTGAATAATAATGCATCAATTGTAAATGTATATCAGCACTACACACAAGTGTACAAAACTCTGATTCACAATTGTTAATTGAAGGGAGATGTTGATAGGGTACCAGTATTCACTTCAATTAAACAGTGTGACTCTGATTGTTTTCTTTCTAATTAAATTTACACCTTAAAGGCATGGACACGTTTCAGGTAAAAGTGTGTTTAAGATTTTAGTATGTTTCAATTTAATGTTTACAATGCCTTCATCTTAGGGTATATCTAATGATCAGTAAAAATTGAACACGTCATTTGTTGATGTTATAATGTTGAGATACAGGCAGGGCTCCCACTGGAAACCAAAATTTCTTTTCGCCACTTTCGACGGAAGAAAACCACACCCTATTTTTCATATATCATATCCTGTGAATAATGCATAGTTGTGGAAAGATAAAAAGTTGAAGTATTGATAAAGTTCAATAAATTAACAAATATAATTATGTTCTTTGCTATAATCTCTGTCTTCTGAAGAAAGAGGTCTTTGTAACAAGTGCCTCAGAGGATCAAAAAACCTTATCTTAAAGTGACAAAAAATATGAGCATTCTCCGCCTATCAGTTTAAAAAAACAGTTTGGTATAAACTATTAGCTTTTTAAGACAGTTTTCAAAAATGTGCTGACATGCCTCAACTGTCCCTCACAACTCAAATGTGTACAGACCCTATAAAGTTGGCTCTGAAAGAACTTGCTGCAAGAAAGGCAGACAAATTACAACCCAGGGCTGCTTTTAAAACTTGTCTAGGCCTTGACTGTTGAATGCGGTAGACAGTTCATCACAATGGAAATCTAACGCTGACCTTTGAATTGACCTTGACAACAATGCTTAATGTTTTCAAGGCATCTGAACTACTTGTGCGGCATCACGCTAAAGATTAGTGTGCAACATACCAGAAAACTTAACAACAAAGAAAATGGTTCGATATGAGAGAGCAAGTGATTTTGCAGAATTCTTACCAAAGTCAGTATTTGCGGTTTACTTTCCCATTTTGACACATCAAATACCAAAAGCAGAATGGTGGTATCATTGTAAACTATTCAAATTATTATTTGAAACGCAATGACTTCAAAGAAATTTGCTAATTGTTTTTCGATGTGCATATCACATAGCGGCTGACTTCATGTCTATAGAACATGTTGGCCTTTCTTTTAAAAACTTCGTTGGATTTGTAAATTGAAAAACATTGCTTCAACTATAGAATCTAACTGGTTGTATTAATTGACCAACTTCTCAAAGTATGACTTCACCCAATATGGAGCGGGTAATCCCATAAGGGTGAGACTTAATTGTGAGCAGATGACCACAACACCCCTTAATATGCAATTATTGAAGTTTTCTGTAAACCCAAAGACCTGAAGATACAAATTCTACCACTAGTACCGTACCTGAGATCTGTGTGCACTGAAGTGATTAGAACACCAGTTTGCACGTGCAGTTAAACAAAAAGGTGTGTAAAAATTGACACAAGTCAAGGTTATATTTCTAAGTACTGTTTATTACGGAATTTTTTTTTCGCCACTTAAGATTTTTTTCCGCCATTTTTGAATTTTTTTTCGCCATTTGGCGCAAATTGGCGACTCACAGCTCGAGCCTGGATACGCAGCATTTATCAATTCTTTTGCTATGTAAAACAAGGCCTCGACCAGTGTTTTTTGTTTAACTATATTGAATATGCTAGTATACGTTTCCATTTAAAGCAGATTTTCAAAATTACAAGTTCATTCTTGAAACACAAGATAAACAGTTTCTATTGTTTCCACATCTAATTTGTTTTTGAACAGTGTATTTTCTGTGAAGCATTCTTTATGTAAATGTAAACAAGGGCACGAGCCTTGTTTACATTTGTAAAGAATTGTAAGTGCTCTAATCTCACTTTGAACTCAACAAATGACGTTTCAAAAATTTTTGCTGACCATTTTGAAATACCAATAAGTGAGCATGCTAAACATGTAGAAATGAAAATCTAATAACACTAACATTAAGTTCAAAAACGTCCCATGCCCCTTTAAGCTAAAATTCCTCCTGGAAGAAAATCCTATACTGAAAATTACCCGTCCGGATTAAGTGTACAATGTGTCAATAATTTTAACGTATTCATGTTAGTTAAAAAAGACCGTCTGGATTCGTGATGTGGATTCCGGAATAACGATGCAAAAAATAAGGAAGGAATGATAACCTTCCCCCAGAAAAATCGGTCCAGAAAGTGAAGCGTCGAATTATTTAATGGTGTCCGGATTACCAGAGGCTCCACTGTATGATAATATGTTACAGAAACGTTCAATTTAAAGCAAATTTTTTCAAATTAAACAATATCATTCTTATTAACACAATAATTAAAACAGTTCCTACAGGTCTGGACTCTAACTTATCATTCGTACATGTAGTAGGGTCCCTTACTACGAAGTTGATTAAGTAGGGTCGGGACTACGAAGTGATAAGTAGGGCCGGACTACGAAGTAATAAGTAGGGTAGGACTTCAGTCAGGAACTAACTAGTTTCTTAGTACGTGGTTTCTCACATCCGAATTCTGTTTTCGAACAATTGATATTATCTTATTAAGCAATTCTAATGGTAAAAAAAACACTGGACAAACACCTTGTTTACATAACAAAGAATTGGGAGTGGCATGTAATCTTCTTGTAACTCAACATATCATCCCCCTTTGATGTTCAAATTTGCTGGACCATTAGAAATACATAATAAGCCATTTGAAACATTAAAAATTCAAATATAAAATTACTCAAAACGTTTTCCATGCCCCTTTTAATATGTGCATATCTTCATAGGGCAAAACCTTTCCATTTTAAATATCATAAATACATGCATCATTAATATGTAGCTTTTTGTGACCTTGAACTCGAAAGGAGTAGGCCCCATTAATGGGAAAATTGGTCCTGTGAAATGGTCAAAATTAATGTAAAGACCTATATATTAGCTCATCTTCTACCACAATATTTATGTGTCACTGGGCTGCGGGCAATGCTTTAAACTTTATATATGCATCTAATTGAAGTGTTTTAATTGATATTTTATAATGCATTAACGTAATTGGTTAGATCCACTAGACCAGTATAGGCAATACCATTAAAGATTTAACACAGAAGGTAAATATATTCAATGTCCTAAAGAACAGTCACACAATTGTAAAAAGTGGACCTTCTTCCCTTCTTAATTTTGAAATAATATTTATATGGGTATTGAAGATGTGTGCCTGTGGCAAGGATTTTGAATTTTCTTCCAAATGTGAGAAAATTACCAGGTTGTTGAACATAGTCCGTTTTTGAGAAATATTGCATTTTGGCACTAATGTCAATGAAATATGTTCAATTTTAATAAGAAAGAGTAATTATGATTTGTCTGTTTTTCCTTCCACAGTTTCAAAACAAGGACCGTAAATTCCTTATTTAGCAGAGTGTTTTTATTGGGGGGGGGGGGGATATGGAAGTTTGTGGCAGGTGGCCACGGGATTATTGATTATCCTTCAATTGTAGAAAATTACTAGTTGTAAATATATCTCGTTTGAGGAAATATTAGATTAGATAAAGGAACATGATTTATTTGAAGCTACCCGGGTCTTGTAAAATAATCCCGGAAAATGTGCATAGACTAGTTCAAGAATTTTTGATTTCTCTGATCAACAATTTTTAATTACCTTTGGATGTTTAAAATATGTACAGGTTGTTGAATTATGATAAATTTGATGGAAATATTTTACACACCGAAAGTCCTCAAGTTTTTTGAGACTTTATCATACAACGCTATAAGAAATGTTGTCCATAGCTGTTGGATTGGCTGAGTACGACCTGAAAGCAAGGGTCCTACAAATATGCGGCAAGAAAAACAACCCACACAGCAGCACTAGTACTCTTACTCCCTATTCCTTTTGTTTAACAAACAAGGCCTGTCTTCCAGTCCCGCCATCAGTCAGCAACAGATCAAGAAACATTTCTCTATTTTCAGGTTTACCTTGATTTGCTCAGTGTTGTTATTGTGTAAATTTAGTAGTTGTTTATTGTTTATCATGTGTTTGTTTGAAATACTAGTATTGCATATTCTTCTTTATAAATACAATGGCCATCTCTGTATAATAATATCTTTGAACAGTTAAAAATTAAAATTTCATTACAACGACATGAGAATGGAAACCAGTCTTACAAAATGATGCAGCCTATACCGATTGTTTTCATTACGGGGTTGGGCACGTCTTGCAGACAACTGTTGCCGTTGACTCATGTCTCAGATGAGTAAAGGATACAAATGATGGAACGTCATTAGTACAGTGCATCTATAAGAGAAGCTTTTTACCAAAAATTGTTTAAATGCCATTCCCCTGACCAGGACATTCTGTGCTAGGCCTGCAGGGCTTCCAAATACAAGTAGTGACTAGAGCTGTCCATTGAAGAGTAATGTTGCATATGAAACACAGATGATATGTTTAAGGCCCATGGGCCTCTTATTTTCTTACTGTTCTTATTTTCACTTCAATGCCACTAGCATGTACTTCAATTTAAGAAATGACTGTTATAATTTTCAAAGTTTACCGGAGATTGAACTGAATGTTGCCTATTTGCAAACTATAATAATCCGCGTAGCGGATTATTATAATGTTTGCAAATAGGCAACATTAGGTTCAATCTCACGGTAACTCTTGAAAACTATATACAGTACACTTTCTTATAAGTTAATATTTCCGGACTAATTTTGAAGTCATATAACTTGATTTCCGAAGCTACTGATAACGAAAATAAATGTCAAAGTTATGATCGTAGGAATTTACTTCACTGACGTCACAATAAAATGTCTCAATTGGAACATCACACGGCCTCTCCGGAAAAAGCCGAGTGATTTTGTCTGTGACGTATAGAATTGTGACGTACGAAGTTTCAGTTATACAGTATGAACCATAAAATTAGGTTTACACGGATATAAACCTGAAAAATGTAATAGAACAGATAGGGAGGACGTGATGCAAAATTTAATTATTAATTTGTGAATGGAGAAAATAAAATTAATGCATGCAATCTATTTTTTTGTAGTCTTATACAGAGTATTGAAGAGAGATCCAAAAGAGGTACTGTTACCATAATTTAATGTTATATTTCAACCCGTTTTAAATAACTAACCTCAGTAACATCATGATGCATCAATTCATCATTCCCATGTGACATCAATCACACTGTCCATCACATGTCTAATGAGGTCATCATTAATGGTAAACAGATGCTGAGGACCACTGTTTCATATATACTACAGGAGTAGGAGATGATGTATCTGTATGATGTAGAAGAGTGATCTATGAAACATCTAGGTCTACCTGGGACTGTCAATAAACAGAGAGCATGTCCAGCTTCTGGTACAATGTAGTTAAATCTGTTATTACAACTGGACAAGTAGCAAGCTGTGGAACCGAATTGTAAATAAATTCACCATTACCCCTCGGAGTTTAGCAGATGTGAAGGCATTGAAAAGGCAAAAAGCAAATTTGATTGTGCATATACATCTACATGTATATCGATTATAGTTTTAATATGTATTGTATCATTCTACATTATGTACACTTGATATATTTTCATTCTGGTTAAAGTTAGGAAATGTATTATTGAAACTTTAGTTTGAATTTTAATTAGAAAAATGGCTTACTTGTTGATTGCCAATAACTTGGTAAATGACGTGTAACGGAAGTTAAGTTGACATGTATCACATTTTGTGACAGATTGAAGGATGTAGAATAATGAGACCATGACATTAAATGTTACAGTAAAAAAGTAAAGTATCATCTTTCATCGGGATGTTTTCTCCGTACAATGAAATTAAATTATTCTTCTTTTAAATTTAGATTAAAACGCAGCATTTTTGATTAAAAAAAGAAATATATATTCACTCATAGCATGAGATGACTTGTTTTACTCAATCATGCACTTTAAATTTCAAATTTACTGAGAAAAGTTAAAATTTTACTGGTAGATAATCATTACTGTCACTCAACTTTAAATCATTGGCTATATGTCTGTCCTTTTAACATTTCCAAGAAATGTGTATGTAATTTACATGAACCTAATAACCCGCACATAAGATTTTTTTCAACAGATAACTATTTACATCTCCTAAAAGTGGTACCCAATAAGCTCCGAATACAATGTATGATAAATCCTATCCCCACCTAAATTATAATCCTACGTGATGATAATCACTGACGATACGAGAATCAAGATACACACAGGATACTAAATAAACTGTGAGAATAGTGAAAACATGCCCAAACCACACTTACCATTAGATAGCCTTGTCCATAGAATGAGAAACACTAGCCACTGCTATAACTACACCAAAAGTGAACTATCCATCTGAAAGGAGTGGAACAAGATCGTCCTAAACCTGAATTATCAGGTAAACTAAAAATTCAAGATGTTGTAGGACAAGTACCCATATTGTTAGACTGTCATCTCCGTTACACATACTATAAAGAATTTCTGAATAAACGGGTAAATCCGGTCAGACTTTAACCTCTAATCATCTCGCAAGCTGAACTCGGCTACTACTCGTGGTGCCGCGCCTCCGATAAGAAAACCGCTCAGACTGAGATAAACCGTATGCTTATCTTCCATAGAGTAGACTGCATCCTGCATCTATCGCACTCATAAAACGTGTATAGGTCAGACAAGAAGTTCACGTTAGAATGCCATAAGCCAAAAATTAATGATGTGTAATGTAGGAGAAGAGAGGAGGCGAAGATTGTAATAGAAGATTGTAGCGGAGTTACAGGCGAGAAAGAAGAGATATTAACTGTCGAACCTGATTATAGTGAAGTAAGAACAACAATACCACCTCCTCACCTCTTAAACCAATATAGCCCATCCACCATTGACTAACCTCGCAGATAGAGCATACAAAAAAGATCACTCCAGCTGAGGCGGCTCACGTTAAAGCTTGCTAAGAAGTTTTCTGAGTCGAATAGCATGCAAAGTATGATAGCACAGTAGTTAGAAGCAACTCCAGTAAAACCTAATTTATATATTACTAATAATGTCGAAGAAAATAATATACGAATTTCCCTTTTTTAAAACCTAGATTAAAATATCACAGGCAGTAAGGCAGGAGAGTGGTGTGTGACTCAGAAACAAATATAGACTTGCCTCAAAAATACACTAGTGACAGGCTAAATATAGATGTACTTAGAGTGACTTGACATTCAAGTTTGGGTGGTGATTAATTTCTCTAATTGCGTAGAAAAGATGTTGCGCTAATAGAATAAGTACTAACGTATCAAACATAATAACTCCCGAATATAATGATATAAAACAATTGTAGTGTGCACAGATTGCAAACTGGATAGGCAAATAGCAAGGCCACCCAGAAGAATGAAATGAATTATAGGAACGTGATGTCGGAACACACAAACGCGCGATAGCTAGAGGAAGTCTAATCTCATTAGTCCTCCAAGGCACATATCTGTGTGTTAGTCGCACTGTTAGCCGAGGCAAGGAGAAATGAGTCATGTGTCGAGGTAACGGGTAGTGAAACTTATAGTTGGATAAGCACATTGCCAGGCGTAGAATATGCCGAGGGGAGGAATCACGGTTGCGGACAATCTCAAGGTATACGGTCGATCCGGCAGCCCCGTCCGTGCAGGTGCTTGGGTATGTAGCCGGGACCATACTCCCACCGAGACGATACCTAGTATGTAAGTTGCTGTGATCGGTGCAAAGAGGACAGGAGCGAGGCCTGTATGGATAGGGTGGAGACGCCGAGTCCAAGATTAGAGTAATATGAGTGAGAATCGTAAGCGCGCGCGCACTGGTTCAGCGTGGCTTTCCGCAGCCGGCGGAACAATCTGTCTCTCGTCTACGGGTACGCTGCCTCAGACTCGTGTGGCTTGTTGATAGGTGAGCAGCGAGGATCGATGTTGCGACAGGTACATAAAGTGCTGCGCACATGGCCCATCACGCTACTCAGATCGGTGATGCCCTATATAGTCCTCTGTAGATCCACAGCCTGAACATCTCTGTGCAGGTGCAACGGCGCAGGTGAAAAGGACAAGCGGTCCGCCGAGGGACGAAAGAAAAAGAAAGAACGTGTTAAGGGATACATGAACTATGTTGCTCTGCATTACTCTGGGCAAGTTAGTAAGGATATGGGATCTCAGATATAACGCCCCTATTTCTGCCTAGCCCAATGAAACTAGCGGCCCACACCAGGACAGTCTGTGAGCCCTCGGAGCATGATTCTCTTCGCCTATCTTACCCTCTCTCGCCTCGACAATACCTAAATATTATGTCGTACTTGCATTCAGTGCATGATTGCAATCAACTGAAACCCCTTCACTTTAATTGGTCCCGTCGATGTAACATGAGGATTAGAGGTTATCATGAGGTAAGAAAGTATCTCACTAGCACCATTATATGTGAATAAAACAAACTTCCAAGGAAAGCCCAAAAAATAAAGACTGCAAGATTATGAACATAATCAAGTTACTGGAATATACCGACCCTCGCGACCCAACGATGATGTATTCAGCACCACTCCCCTGCCATTGCGTCGTATAGCGCAGGCTCACCGATAAACAATGGTACCATAATTCCAAACTTACACTACGAATGAGATACTCTCGAATAACACAAATAGATTCTGAATGTTCCCAACAGTCTAACCTCAATCACCTCATTAAAACTAACTACCGTCCTATTAAGAACATGCGCGTGGACTTTAACGACTCTCTTAGATCCCATTGGCAGCAGGTGCCCGTATCGGGCATCTCTTCTAAAGCCGAGATGGGTTGTTTACAACAACATACAGGCCGCAAGATACCTAACATCGAAGAGAAGGTTGTTAAAGAGAATAATCATAACTACACACCACCCAAGAAACAAAAATCTAGACTCGGGCACCGGCACCACAGGACCTCCTGAGGCAATATCAAGGGCCGGAAGCCATGCGCGCTTATCCCAAATGAGTAACACGGGAGTAGCATCCTCTACTGCCTGAGACGGTACCCACAGCATCCTGACGGGCACAGTTGAGCCCCCGTACAGAATCGAAAATATAGATTCAAACTGTGCCCAATATACCCGTAGAGGTAGAAACAACCTACGGCCTCTGAATTCGCTGTAATAGCTCGACGTAGCTCTTACAACCAACGGTTGTGAAGATCCATTGAAGATTAGTGTACTATAGGTGAATTGTCCACCTAAGTGTCCATTGTCGATTTGCTTTAAGTCGACTGGACCCGCATCCCAACAAATAGCAAATACAGTTGGAATGAGAATTCGAGAAAAATACCACTATTTATACCTTGTATGCTACTAGTAGAGTCAAACGAACGATTAGAGTATAGTGGGTGAACATTCTATCAGGCAGACATGTACTTGAAGGTACCACTTTAGCGAGCATGAGACTTAACGTAAATACTCTAGTTCCCGTCTCCTCTCTCTCTGTATTTCTAGTCAGATCCCCTAAGTAACTGAAGTAACCACCAAGTAGAACTCACAATCTACATGAACTAGAAAAGATACACTTGAACAAAACAGACACAAGCCATCCTATATGCAATGTATATCGATATTACGTTACAGGTAGAATACTCTCTTCGTAACATCATCCCCCCCCCTGTATGTATACCAAATGTTTCGAGAGAAAAGGCAATGATTGACTCATGATTTACAAAGTGAGTATGAACTAGTTATATGCAATTATATCCTAACACGTATAAAAAATTTAACCACAATTTCACTCTCAGTTAATATAGAAAATTAAAGTTTGACATGTATATGAAGGATAAAACTAAGTAATTCTCATGTCTACGCAAATAAGCACTCTATAATAATGATGTTGCTTTTATATTACAGAACATGCTGCTGTTTCTAAAAAATACGGTACTTTATATAAAGAAATGAGAAACTAAATTAATAAACATTGAATAGAGACGCCAACATAGTACATGACCACGAATATAGGAAATGCATGATTACTTATATTTACTTAAGCTAGTATAACAAAACAATAATAAATGCTGATCGGTCTTCTAATAAAACCTAAATCACGACACTCCTTCAACTGTCACCAATAACACAACAATGAGATGAATACATCATAGTGCAAAACATTACACTTTACCAGTACACGTCATTTTACCATAGTATATGGAAAATGCGATGCACAAAAAAGATAAGCCAAAATTTCTCTTTCTAAAACCCATAAATAGATTCAACACTAGAATGCTCGATAATCACTATAATATCAACTCTCCTCCCCTAATCCTTCTACTAGACATTGAACATATTCTCTACCACCTGCTCACATAACCCTTGTCAGCTACGCCACCCTCCTATCTACCAACTATACCTGAACTTATACATGTAAGAATCGTATATGACACATCAATCACCCAAGCCATATTTGCATATGTTGCGCTTTTCAACTAGCCCTAGCCTGCACTAATCATGCTAAACTTCCCGAGGAGTGATATTGAACATGCGTAGAATAAAAAAATTATATAAAATACAATGATAGATATCCCAACAGACTTGCTAAACTTGTACCAAAGAGTTGTTTATTAATCAATGCCAGTTAGACTTACATGACCAACGCGCGGTGGCCATAGTACTACTGATAAGTTCTAGACCGCTCCATGGAGTCAGTACCCGTATGTCCGATCGCTGTCATTAGACTCTACCTCTTCGTACCATACAGATACACTCAACTCTCCGTCATACACTCTCTTGCTAGTATTGACTAGATAATCATTGTCGGTGCCTTCCACCCACAGCATTTCACTGTTACCATTAATGCATGCCCTCATTTAATACATGGTGATGACAGGTGATAAATGGTACCCACTGGGCAAAAATGACCTCGAAATATAGATGACGTCAATGTAATTTATAACTGATGTTGTCTCAGTTTCCATTATACAATATAATAACGAGTGAGAAAAATTGATAACATAAATTACCATCATGGTGTAATCTCAGAGTAACATCTTTTGGATCTCTCGTTTCAAAATACTTTGTTAAGAACTACAAAATATCTAGATTGGCATGCCTCATTAATTTATAGTTTTCTCGCCATTCAACAAGTACTTAGATAAATAATAGTTTAGCCATACTCGAGTCATCCCTATCCTGTACTTAATGATTAGCATTTTTCAGTGTTTATGTATCGTTGTAACCCTAATTGGGTTATTCGGTTCATACTGTATATAGACTGATTTACCTCAATCTACAGTTCACTATTCTATCCGTCCGACAAGACCAAACAATCACTCGGCTCTTTCCTCCCGGAGACGCGCCTGGGTTTGATGTTCCAGATTGACCCCGCCACTCTTTATTGTGACGTCTAACAGTTGAAGCTAAATTCCTACGACATGACTTTGACATTTAGTTTTTGTATAATTCAGATGCTGGAAAAATTCAATATAAGTTTTATGACTTCATAATAGTACGGAGAGATTTAATTACTAAGAAAATAATGGTACTATTTTTATCATTAGTTA
>CAJDSM010066387.1:1673-14932 GCA_903981925.1 Ostrea lurida | reverse complement strand
TGGGAAATTAAGGTTTGTACTGGTGTTGAGCTTTTAGTAACTAGGGCGCGTGCATTTCCCGAACTAACAGACGTCAGAAAATCATTCGGCGAACCTCGGTTGATACCGGAACCTATATCAACAATCGGGGGACCGAGGCTGGCCCGAGTGGACAGAAAATGGGAACGTGCAAGAGTCAAGACGGCAAAGACGGAGCCTCCGCGCAAACGAAACTTTTGTCACAAAAATCAGCGTAATGGAGCCAGGACCAGAGGGTGGATGTGGTGTCATAGTGAACATTCTATTCAAAGATTGGTTAAGAAAAGTTGTTTGATAATATCTGGCAGGTTATATAGCGGTCAAGAGACTAAAAATACAATCCCTAGTAATGATCCCCGACAATGTGTAAATGTATGACCATAATAAAAATTGTTTTTGAACATTCTGAATTAGGTGGTATAACCATCAAGATGTGTTGAAGCAATTGTTCTGACTTCAAGAAGTTCTCATCTTTCGAGCTTAGTGCTTATTCTCCCGTGTAATTTTTGTAAACAAAACTGCTCGGGGATTGCACAAGGATCTGTAATTGTATGTTGGAGCAGTTTTGAGATATATTTTAGTGAATATGTCAATGTTTGTGCAGTTGATTTACCACACAGGTGATATAATCATCAACTAGATTGAATTCACTAATGACACAAATTTTCTTACCGTTTGAGCTATCTTTGTGCCCCCCCCCCCCCCCTTCAAATGTGGCGAAGCAACTGTTTGGTCATCTCATACACTTGTACGTTCAGTGCCAGATAGGAATAGGAAGAAACAAGTATGTCCTTTAATAGAAACTGAATAGAAATTTGTGTTCATAATACTAAATCAAATTGTGAGAATACTTCAAACCAAAAACAAGTCAATACCTGCACTGGGTCACACCATGGATTGCTAGTGCAAGTGCAAAACTGGTAGACAAATCAAATTTTATTGCTAAAACATAAATAGAGCCATCCAAGTTGACTCTGCATTTGCAAAATCAGTGGCCGTAGCTTGCCATTAAGGCACTTAAGGCACGTGCCTACACATAATTTTCATAAACAAAAAATTAAATATTAAAATACATGTACCATATTTTCGGTATTTAAAAGCCATTTACACACGGCAGCTACTACAAACAACGTGTTGTAGAGGTTTTCAACAATCTCACGTTTAAAGCTGTACATTTTGGAAATTCTATTTCGGTCGTTATATAACAATAAGTTGCCAATGTGACCTACCATGTGGTCAAATGCTGTCTTAAATATATTTTATACAGCAGTTTTCATACACTGATCCTGACTACGAATTGTCTCCGTTTACTGATCAAGACTTTGGGCTCACGGCGGTGTGGACCGGTTGAACAGGGTATTCTTACTCTCCTAGACACCTGATCCACACCTGGTGTGTCCAGGGGCCCGTTTTAGCAACTTTGTTTTTGGTATTTCAATTTGTGGACCTACGAGATGGCATTCTCTTTTGCACAGAGTTGTCGGTCCTTATTCTCGCTTACAATATAAGGGAGAGATAAGGACCGAAACTCTGTGCAAGAGAATGACGAGATTGATCACTGCTTCGTTTACTTTTTATAAACCCCGGTCCTTCCTATATCTTGGATTATACACTGGTATGGGTCACCTTTTTGGCAAAGTTAATAATATCAAATGGGTGAATTTTCATAAAATGGTAGGCCAAGTCTGACCTGTCATTTACATCAATGAGTGGTCAGTTTATCCGCTGGTATTCATCCTCTAATAAAATTGTGTAACATTGAAATATTTGAGACAATTTTCCACGATATAACTGCACCCCGGTGTGTTGCACTTACTTGCTTGGGACAACCAACTATTACCATAATACAGGTCACAATTTTAGTATATAATATATTGTGGGTCGAATTTAACAAAGGAAATATATGAATGGGTCGGTTTTTAAAATATTGAATATATGAATGGGGGGTTGAAAATTCAGCGGGACGTCGTAACCCAAAGTGTAAGGTTGGAGCCCCGGGTTATACACGCCTCACTTTAAGACCTTTATTGAACTCTTTACTTAATTCATCTCTCTGACTCGAACTTTGATCATTCAAAACAATTTAAGAGAATAATTGATCGACTCGCAAACAAACCCTAACCCTTGCCAAAACTACACCTTCCCACTGATGACACCTGGGGAAACAGCTGATCTCCTCTTGTATTCTTTCCTCTTTCAGCCACTAATTACAATACATCCATATGAATTAATGGTTGTCTGAATATATTAATCGAAAGATTTTCTGAATTATGGCATTCAAAATCAAAATGCCCAAACCCCACCCACCACCCACCCCAATAATACAGCATTAAAAATGGGGGGGGGGGTTAAATGCTTTCCACCAGAGGAGGCAGGTTTGATTTTGTTTTCTGGAAAAAAAAGAATAAGTTGCTTGGAATTCATTAAGGAGATTCGTGCAGAACTTTTGTGTATTACATGTCGGCATAAAGTGAGCTTCAAAAACTACGAATCTGTTTTCCATCGGGGGACTTGGCATTGCTCCACCATTGCGTTGCCTTGGATCGCTGGGAGCCCTCAGGCGGACTCACAGACTCATCGCCTTCTGGTGCCTAACTTCCTCAAGCGCCCAGCTACGCCACTGAAAATGATTTGTATGTTATTTTTACTTTGGGCCATTGGGATGATCAATCCACAAACTGGACATTGAGGATTGAAAATGCACATATTAAAAAGTATGTGGTTAAAAAAAAATGTTTGTTTGCATAAAGTTCAAACATCATATTGACACACACCAATTTTCTTCTCATATACTTGATAATTAAACCTTCAGAGAATTGCTCAATTCATCTAGTGAGAGTAAGGACTATATAAGAAACACATTTGAGGACATATCTGATATCAGTATACTGGGGGTCAAAAATATGTTAGATTTTTTTTTTATTTTTAAAATTCAGCTTAACTGGTAATTGTACAATGTACATGATCAGGATATGAAAAGATGACCATTATGATAATCAGTATCAGTAAAGTAACAATCTTGAAGCAATGGCATGCTTTTTTTTCTTTTACAAATATACACAAATAACATTTAACACTAATTAATTTCATAGATGAAGGGTGTGCTACTTCCAGTTTTTGTTGTGATCATGAGGAGATTGTACCAGCTACATGCGAATGCTTTGGATGGATAGAGGTGTTCGGAGAAGGTGGAACTGTTGTCTTGTCCGAGGGATTATGAGTCTCCAGAAGTGCTGGGTCTCCCTCTTCAAGTTCATGCATCAACCACACATTTAACATACCAATATTTCTCCCATTTTAAAGGTATTTTTATTTTTTTATATGTACATCCTATAATCGGTACAGAGCTTCGTTGAGAAGCCATTGCTGGGAGTAATGAGATTCTCATTACAGTGTTTTTTTTTCATGAGTACATATTAGATAAGCCGTGTTTTGATTTTCAGTTAAAAAATGTCAAAAGTTTACCCGAAGCAGATAAGTATTCTATACCAATGTGCAATATGTACGGCTAGGTACAGCATTTGGGGCATATTTGTGCTTCAAATATTGTTTTTTATTCACGGAGCAAGAATACATATTCTTCAAACGAATTAGGGAAGACTTTCATATGTATGCATTCTGATGTGGTTTAAGAGGAGTCTCATGATATAAGACAAAATACCAGGCACCAACACTATGGAACCTCTCCAATGCACCCTGTCATTAGAAACAATTACCAATGCAATGGGAATAATCTTGCTTGGAGGAACTGGTTTTTAGGTATTAGTAGCGAATTATTTTGCCCCCTTGACCTTGCCTTTGAGTTTGATCTTCACTTTTAAACAACTTTTGTGCTGGGCATTATCTCGAATGGTAGAGTTAGAGGCTGGTCACTTATAACACTTGTATAATTGTGACAAGACCTTTTTATGAAAAATATGACATCTGACTTGACCTTGGAGTTTGACCTACGTTTTAGAAAAAAAAATTTAACCCAGGGCATACTTATTGAACAGGTTTTGACCTAGATTTTGAAATCTGACCTACATTTGATAAAGTTAAGCCTAGTGCATCAATTTTAGAAATGTGTGAGTGATAGGGCTCTACATTGTATTTATTTGTATTAGTATTATATTGTATTTGTACGGGAGTTAAGAAGTATTGTTATACCATCTCATCTAAATTACCAATGCCTAATTTAAAGAACATTTTATTGTAGTTTCAGCCAGAACATCACATATTCTGCAGATTAACAATCAGTGGAGAAAACCACTTTCAACCTAGTGCAACTGCCAAAGCTCCAGATTTTATCCAAAAGCAAAGATGAAATTACGACTGTACACAGTACACATATCTGCCAAAGGACTCAATTCATCCAAAAGCAAAAAGAAATAACAGAATTAGGAACCAGGGGAAGAAATGTACCACAACCATAACAAAGAAGTGAAAGCAGTGACCATTATGGCACTCTTACAAGCTTATTGGATAATTATTTTCTAGCAGTGACAGCTTTTTGTTTGTTAGCTTGGCCTAATATAAGAAATTTTGATGTTTCTTGTACTGTTTTACAATTTTCAATGCATTGACAGGTCGAGTGGAAATTATAGGAAAAAAATTGTTCATACAGGTTCATGGTTTTGTCCGACACTCAATTGGCATTTTGCGCTGGAATATTTCATAATGGCTCCTACACAACATTTTGCTGAGATCTTGGACACATTTGCAATAATTTTTTGTATAGTTTTATGAAAATACAACTGGTAGTATGCTTTTTTTTATTTCCAATTACTCTGTCATGTTGTAAAAATATGTGATAACGATCTTACATTTATAAACAATTTTTCACCTCATCATATTTCATATGTGAGTCGATGGCAGAGGGAGATATAGAACATCTAACCTTTTTTTCCTGTTACAATGAAAGTTGAGTTACATGAAGGACATATTGTTTCATGAAATATCTGTACATGTTCCAGTTTTCGATTTAATCATTTTTCTTTTTTGGGTTTTTTTTTTTGTTTTGCTTTTGTTACTGTGATGAAAGACAAATTTAGAAACATGAACATTTTGCTGAGAAAAGCTGATCAGAAGGAATTCAGGCTGACTTATTTAAAAAGTGGCTCCACTCTTTATTTCTGAAATTTGGTCACATTGCTTAAGATTGTTGTTGATATTTTATAGAAAGTAGTATGATTTTTTTTATTTCCATTACTCTATATGTTTGTTAAATATGTGTTAATGCTGCACAATTTTTCAATATTTCATCTGAAGTCAAATGGACGGAATGATTGGTGGCATTGTAAAGGACATTATGAAATATTAATTATTTTTTCCCTGTTATAAATAAAAATTCAGGTAATATATAGCATGAAATATAGTACCATGTTCATTTTCCTTTTAATTTGGCTTCTTTATTAGAATTGAAAATTGAGACAAATCGGTAAACCTAGGAAAGTTATGCTGAAAAAACAACCACTGCGGTACCAGAGGACTTTCGGGCTGAGTATTTTTCAAAATGGCTCCACTCTTTTTCTTAAATTTGGACCATTGATTGAATGCTTATTATATTTTTAAGAAAATAGAGTTGTTTTTTCAGTTTCCATTACTCTGTCTGTGCTTTACAATTTGAATTAAATGGCAAGCAATTATAACGGAATTTTGCAGTGAAAAATTGACATCAAGTGGGCGCTGCGAGTAACAGATAAGCATAGTTTATATAATTTTTTATTATTGTTTTAAATCTTTAGAACAGATGTTACATATTTAATAAAAATCATGATTTTATATTTTATTGTCATCCTTGATTTTTATTAAATTTAGTATATGCGACTATATTTTTAAGAAAAAAATCCACAAAGTTACCTCCCTTAGTTTGACAGCCAGCTAGGGGGGCAACGGCTACACTCTTTTTTTTTTATTTCAGAACCCAAGCATTGTCCATACATATGTGTACCTTGATACCAAAATCATTTGTTCCCATTACTTTTGATACTCAACACTCGTACTACCTTAATACCATATACAACAACGTTAACACCCGCCGTTTTAAATTCAAATTTTGATCAATAACGTTTTCGGAGGGTAGGGCACTGATAAAGTCGGGAAATGCACTGTTAAAGGTCGGAATTTAATCTGAATATTGATAATTTCTTTTAACTTAAAAACTTGCTGAAGAAGCAAATTTGATACCATCTATTTAAATCCGTGTACGTTGTTACTTCGAAGTCAGGGCCCGTAAAACAGCGGGGGAATGCATTTCACTACTTACCCCCCCCCCCCCCGCCCTCCCCTTTTGCATATGCAAGTTGGATTTCACTCTTGTAATTGACGGCAGGGCGGCGGAACGCTAAATCGGTCTTTGTCTGACAGGATAACATATTTGTTACCTCGAAAAATTTTACAAATATAAGTGTAAACCAAATGTGCTGAGTCATAGGCGTGGGACTGTTTTTTAGGTGTGTGGGGGGGGGGGGGGGGGGGGCCAAACATCTCAATAAATGTGAACAAGCAAAAATAAAACTTGGAAAAAGAGGGCTGGTGTGGGGGAGGGGCAAACTTCCTATAAATGTGCAAGCAAAAAAAGGGGGGAGAGACTTCTATCGTATTGAACTAGCAAGATGAAAATAAAAATAGGAGTGCTTGACGTGAGGGGGGGGGGGGGGGCAGCTTTCTAATAAAATCAATGTGGCAAGCAGAACAAAAAAGGCACACTTGAACTACTCTGTTTTTGGACGGGGGGGGGGGGGGCAGGCAAAAAGAAAAAAAGACATAGACACTGTTCTGTAACACTAGACTAGTAATTGCATATAGCTTGAAAAAATACTTTGAT
Source organism: Ostrea lurida (assembly GCA_903981925.1). Lineage (NCBI taxonomy): Eukaryota > Metazoa > Mollusca > Bivalvia > Ostreida > Ostreidae > Ostrea > Ostrea lurida. Next base: position 8,106 of record CAJDSM010066387.1, on the reverse strand, counting down.
AAAATAGTTTGCCCCCCCCCCTTCCTTCACTCTTAAAAGTGGGGCAGGGGTGCCCGCCCCCCGGCTTCCTACGCCCAGCTGTTATCAATACAGACGGGAATGCAGGTTTTCGTTAAGACATGTGGTCTATACTGACAGATGATGTATAATGATCAAATTCTCATGTGTAGATACCATGTACTTGTCAGTCTTAATCCGACACTTCCATCTCAGCACCTTGCCAAAATATGTCATATGTACCAGGGGTCTGTGCTGTACACGTTTGATTTACTATGGGATTTAGAGGCAATTATTGAAAGAGAAGGGGGGGGGGGTAGTTTGAACTTCATGTGCATGTAGGCCTAAAGTAAATATATATATTATTGGTAAATAATGCATATTCTTATTAAATGATATGAAGTATATGTATACATTAACTGTAAAACGTTGGGCGCTAATATGCATATTAAAGGGACCCACCTGGGGGAAGGATTGGTTGAAATTGGTATGGATCCCCCTGTTGAAGTAAATAATAATTCATGTTCATGAAAATGCTGAGCCTCCAACCTTTAGACTATTTTGATTTGGGCTCGATATTCGAATAAGCTATTTCCATAAAAAAAGCAAGCGATAAAGCTAAATGATTGAAACAAATCGAGGCTCCTTTGAGTGTTTATTCCATAACAGCAACTTCTACTGGAAAAAATATAACCATGATTGGGTGCGCCAATAACAAACTAAGCCTTTATACTGAATGATGAAACAGCTTTAGGCTGAAGATTCATGGCTTAGTCTCAGCTCAAAACAAATGGTACCAATGCCCAGGAGTGCAACGCAAAGATAGACCAAATGTTGTGCAAAAAAGTGTCTGAGAATTAAGTAACATCAATTGAACTACAAGAAGAAATCTAAATTTTTAACACAATATTCTTCATGTTGAAATAAAAGAAAAAAGTAACTGTATGACACACATGTAAACTTTTAGGAGTCAAATTAATAAGCATACCCTCATGGTCAGGAGTGAACATTTTGACTTTTTGATGGCACCATTGGAAATTAACTTTACTAATAAATCCTTTTATTTTTCTAAAAGGTAGCATAGATGACATTATTTGTGCAAAAAGTGACAGAAAAAAAAAATTGGTAGTTTTGCCCACAGGGGCTATCTTGTTTCTCATCTCAGGCATGCAACACCTTTTTAATACAATTCTTTAGTTTAGACTGTTTATCATTCGAATTTATTTATTTTATATGTTTTTAATTATTAATAATATTCAATTCTAAACCACTAGCAAGACGTGTTTCAGTAAAAAAAAACAATTGTGTGAAGTTATTTTTTAGTACTATTTTCCCCCAATTGCTTATATTTACAAGAAACGTTTATTCATTTAGTAGAAATATAAAACTTGAGGTCTAGAAACTGAGACAAGGTGCCTTTAACTGTGATGAGTTTTAGTAAATAGTAATATAATCACATCTCAATAACTCAGATATTACAAGTCATGTATTTTAATAAATAATTTACAAGACAAAAACAAAAGGGGTGGGTGGGTGGGTTTTGCACTACTATCTCTGTGTTGCTGATGCCGGAAAAAGGAAGTGTCCGCGATTTGAAGTTAGATAATTCGTTAGTGCGATTGGCTGAACGAACGGCCAAGGTCCGTGCGTTGACTGTTCTGTTTTTCTAGTCGCTTGTATTCAACATGGCCTGATGACAAAGAACACAAAAGTATTTAAATTAGGGTAGCGATTTTTCTTGATTCTGGGAATAAAATAATCGCATTATTTAACAAACACTAAATAGCTCTTAAATTGTATAACGACCCGGCATATATTGTTCAGTAGTTTGCATACGTTTCCTGTTTGCAAATAATTACCATGATGTAATAGTGCACACCATTTATGAATTTTATGCTGCAAAGTAACATAACAAACAGTGTCCCAGATTTACATATGTATCACGTCCAGAACAAAACGATGTCCAGGTTTACCACACTGTGCACGTTTCACAAACAAAACATGTCCAGGATTTACAACTTTGCACCGTTCACAACAAACATGTCCGAGGAATTACACACTGTGCACGTTTAACATCAGTTACACCGCGAAATGCCATAATTGGGAGAGTGGGATGCTATGGCCGCATTGCAAATCTGAACCAGGCGAGATAAGCCGGATACCGACATAACTATGTAAAACGGGCAACCGGTGGGCCCCGTGGCCTTCACAGGCCGTGAAGTCCAACAATGTGTGCATCGACATTGAAAGACTTTGGATGTTTTGGACCATCTGATGTCCCATTCTCGGGGGAATTGCTGGCGGGTAATAGTGCCGGTTTTTCATGTACCATCTGAGGGCATACTTCCACTGTACCACCTAAGGGCACCTCCAGACACAGTCTCCCCTCCGTTTAAAAGAGGGTGGAGAGAGAAACAAGCCGTGCTGAGGTACCGAATCTCCAATCCATGTTACATTGTCTTATTGCATGCATAAAAAACAGAAATGCTGGACACACATGTCGGCAAGTTAATTGATAGTTGTTTTCAGTATGTCTGACATTAAAAAACAAGATCATTGTATGCAATGGAAGTGACTTTATCCACTAATGGCAACTAAAATTATAACCCAGAAGACCTATTTAGAGTATCTTGAAATTTTTTGCATAATTTCATTTCTACATTAACAAGTTGATGAAAAGTTTATCTGCTCTGATTTTCTACCCCCCGCAACGAAAGTTGTAGGGGGTATATACTGGAATCGGTCTGTCCCGTCCGTCCGTCTGTCTGTGTAGATGCAAATGGTTCCAGGCTCTAAAGTGTGTATCTATTTCCTTTCCACCTACAGCTCATTGTACGATTAAACCATATTGCACCATAGATGGAATACCCATGGGACGAAGACTGTTCCTAGTCGATTTTGGGGTCAGAAATGGTCAAAGGTCAAGCATGGCTGGACAATGAAGTTTCCAAAATGGTTCCCGGGCTCGTAAAGAGTTATCCTTTTTCACCTAAAGAGTTAACCATAATTGCCAGCATATGGAATTACCCATTGGGACCTAAGATGTTCCGCTTCGTTTTTGGGGTTCAAAAGGTCAGAGGTCAAGCACACTGGACAGATGAAGTAGCAAAATTGTGTTCCGGCCTAAAAGTGTTATCTTTCACCTAGAGCACACATATCGTTACATATGGACTACTTATGGAGCGAAAGATGTTTCTATTGATTTGGGTCCAAAAGGTCAGCACAATGGACAATGAGTTAGCAAAAATAGTTCGGGCTATAAATTGTGTTATCCTTGTCCACCTAGGGTCCACCATAATCTGCATATAAAGTTCTACCCAGGGACAAGGCATTCCCATAGTCGAATTTAGGTCAAAGTCAAGCCTTCTTGGACATAAAGGTTAGCAATTATGATTTCTAGTATCCCAATTCTTGAACAGTGTACAAACCCTTCTGGAGATGGGGTAAGCGAGGGGGGGGGGGGGGGGGTGTATCCTTACTGAGCATTGCTCACAGTATCCTCTTGTTTATCTAAAACCTTTATTTTCATACCCCAAAAAGTTTGTTACCTCCCTTTCCATGCTATATTAGTGATTGTTGTCAGAAGTGGAAAAAAGATGATGAAATTACCATGTTTTTCTAATGAATGCACTTTTATACAATATTGTTAGATACAAGTGTATACATATCTTTTGCGTTATAGATAGTTGTTTATAGTAATGTTGGACATAAAAACAATACATATCATGTTTTAAAAACCTTTAGTTTTCTTATTCACTAAACAACTTTACCTGAACAAAGTTTAGAGTTGATAAAAAACATCAAAGTGATTTTAAACAGTTATTAACAAATTGATAAATAGAAAAAAACATGACAAAAATCTACACCGAAAATTGAACAGATTTTTATTTGACTGATCATAATTTTATCAAAAAACTACAGCTTTTCCCCTGATATTCCCATGTATAATACACGTATTTCTTGTAGTTTAAAGGCGGCATGGACACGTTCTGAGCTAAAAAATTATTCAAATTTTAGATTTCCATGTTTAATGTTTACAATGCCATTTGATATTTTTAATGGTCTCAAAAATTTGGACGTCATTGTTGAGATACAATGTTGAATACAGCACTACAATTCATCACTATGTAACAAAGCTTGGAGTCATGTTTTTGTTACCTAATTGAATTGCTAGGTATATCGTCTCCGTTTAAAGCAAGATTTTTCATCGATTTTACAAGTTCTTTCTGAACACAATTACAGTTCTAGTGGATTCTTCACACTGACTTTTGTTTTAAACATGGTTTTTTTCTGTGAAGCAATCTCTTATGTAAAACTAAACAAGGCTCGAGCCTTGTTTACATGTGTGAAGAATTGTAAGATGCTGTATTTCTCTTGTAACTCAAACAAATGACGGTTCTAGATTTTGGCTGACCATTAGAAATACCCTAAGCGCAGCAATTGTAAAATTAAAAAATGGAAATCTAAAATATTTAAACATTTTAAAGCTCAAACGTGTCCATGCCCCTTTAATGTCAGGAGTGCAACCAAGAATTGAGGCAAAAAGGGGGGGGGGTTTTAAAAGAATGTCCTTTTGTCTTTGAGACTGCCAAATAGTTTGTGAAAGAGATAAAACCAAAATTTCCCCTGTTGTGACCCCACCACGTGCGACACCTGGTGAATACGTACGATTGGAAATATTTGGGCGCGCGGAATACAATTAGCGTATAAAGACTGAAGATTTTTAAACAACAGTATCTTTTTAATACATATCTTTTTGTTTTGATAGACAGGAATTTGAAAATAAATGTCACCAAAAAGCGTTGCACTCCTGACATTTTAGGCAACGTTTTAGGACACCAATCTATCATTCTTTGATATATCTCTTCGATTTTTGGAACACACATACACAATATCGTGACACAAGATATGGTATCCCTAAAATCACCCAGACTGTTTGTAAAACATGTAAATTTGGACAAATATGCTTTGCCTCATTTTTTTTTTAAACCACCCACATGAAATATGTGTAATACTAGTAAACGGTTCCTTCTAATTCATCTTCCTGATATTTTTTTCACCTAATATCTCATTATAATTGAATATCGTAGTACAATAGGCCTATATTGATGTGATGAAACAAGTTGTACATGTACATATGCATAACCGATATAATTCAACCTCAGTCATAAATATCAGATTTTTCATATCATATTTCTTGTTTACGCAGGCGAAACATCCAGACGTTTTACTTGGGCTATATATTAAAGTGCCAAGGGTTGAAAACTCAAATCAGCGACTGTGTGGAGAAAAGGTAAGTCCATCCAACTTAATTGCCCGTACAGGAACTGAATTAATCGGGGATAACGAGTACAATCCTTAACACTGTAATTTTATGTTTGAATTTAGATGCCAGGCGGCATTGTATCTAGTTGTTGTGTTTCTCCTTGCCTTTCGACAAAGAGAGAGGGGAACGAAGCCAAAGAAAAAGAAAGATTGATCTTGCGGCTATTGGTTCGGGATGGGGTTGTCGCTGGCAAAATCATCTAGGGACTTGGTAATGGAATGATTTTACGTATATCTTTTTATTCGAAATGACTTGCATGAATATTGAAACATGGTACATGTATATTGATTATGATAGCTTACATCCACTAATTCGTAATATAACTAGTAGTAGGGTCATTATAGTATGATTGATTGATTGTGTATTGTTTTACGTCCCGCTTGAGAATTTTTCACTAATATATGGAAACGTCTATTTGTCGGTGAGGGGCTGTGAAATGTACGCCTATGCTCGGCGTTCATGGCCTTTCTTTAGATGCTTACTCCTCCTAGGCACCTGATCCCACCTCTGGTTGTCCAGGGGTCCGTGTTTGCCCAACTCTTGTTTTTGTATTCTATTTAGGACTTACGAGATTGATCATTGTTCGTTATCTTTGCCTTTACATCCTGCTGTGACACGGGGCCTCGGTTTTTCCGGTCTCATCCGAATGACCGCCCCATTTAGTCGCTTCTTACGACAAGTAAGGGGTACTGAGGATCAATTCTGACCTGGATCCCCTCGGGGCCATTATAGTATAAATCATACGGTACCAAGTATGAAGAGATATTCATATCTCAAATCCATTAAGTATTAGTATTTCACCTCTAGCTACTGTTGGATGTACATTTTAGGTCAGTAGTAGAGGGTTCGCTTCCTAACCCAGAGCTGGTGTTGTGCTCGTGCCGTGACCACGTTACACCTAAGCAGTAATACCTAGGTAGCAATTGCTCCTTACCGAACTCTCGGGCATTGCGGTTATGACCTTGAAAATGGAAATCCCATGTCACGACAGGCGTTGACACGTTAAATAATACTATCCTGTTACAGGCCTGAGCGCTATGCATAGGTAACGTACAATAAGTGACGTCTCAATTGGGCGGTCAATCCATGAAATAGAGACGGAACTCTTGA